>JAGWEN010001182.1:0-36863 GCA_018703685.1 Orius laevigatus
TATACTCTCTGTATAATCCCTGTATACTCTCTGTATAGGTTCTCCCAGTATACTCGCAGCATAGGTACTCCCAGTGTACTCTCTGTATAGGGACTGCCTGTATACTCTCTATATAGGTACTTCCAGTGTACTCTCTGTATATTTACTCCATTTATGCAACATCAAATGGTATTTTATTTATACTCTCTGATGTATAGGTAATCCCTGAACCCTATATACTCTCGGTATAGGGACTTGCTGTATACTCTCTGTATAGATCCTCCCTGTATAGGTACTCCTTTATACTATCTGTATAGGTACTCCCTGTATACTCTCTGTGTAGGTATTCCCTGTATATTCTGTATAGGTACCCCATGTATATTCTGTATAGGTACTCCCTGTATACTCTCTGTATAGGTACTCCCTGTATACTCTCTGTATAGCTACTCCCTGTATACTCTCTGTGTAGCTACTCCCTTTGTACTGTCTGTATTCGTACTCCCTGTATATGTACTCTCTGTATTGGTACCCCCAGTATACTCTACATCAAATGGTATTTTCTTTATATTCTCTGTTTTATAGGTAATCGATGAACCATGTACACTCTCGGTATAGCGTATAGGGACTTACTGTATACTCTCCGTATAACTCCTCCATGTATAGGTACTCCCTGTATACTTCTTGTACTCCCAGTATAAAGTGCGTATAGATCCTCCAAACATAGAAACTTCTTGTATACTATCTGTATAGGAAGTTTTCGTTGAGTACAGCTCGAGACAAGTCATTTTTTATTGCTCTACCGTTTTCATCGTTCTTCTGCTGTTTTTATAGTTTTTTCATGTTTTATTCGGATTTTAACTTTTCATTTGATGGGAACGCTAAGACGACCCATTTTCTCAAAATTATGAATCGTTGACATTTCATTTAAGCAGTCTTTCACTTTCAAAACTCTCGGAAACGCCTCCGCAGATAAATTCATTTATTCCGTTTAATAAACGCCTTTTGTCTGAGTGATATATGGAAAAAAAATTCGTTTACAGGTGTCGGCTACGATTGAAAACTTCCACCGCAGCCACCCACCGAACGCCGCAAACCGCAATCGAAATCACCACTAAACTCAAACCGACAAGTAATAGCCAGTTATTTCAGGCCTTCATTTCCCTCTTTTTTCCTTTCTCGAAAAGTTAAAAGAAAAAACCTGAAATTAAAACGGAATTTGACCTTTTACGATTTTTTTCTTCTTTCTTCTCCTCCTCGATGGGAACGGAAATGAAGAGATTTCGGGAGTTTTTACGTTCCAAGTGACGTCACGGGGGAATCAAAGTCAATTATCGGGTGCCCTTTTTATACCTGTAGCCCTCCCCTACACTTATGGCATTTAATAAAATTATCAACCCCGCACAGGATATTCTATTTAAGCTATAATTAACTTTTCCACCTGGATAACAACCCCTCCAGCTTGTGCCATACCTGAATATCGTCCAATTATCCAAATATGCGAACAATTTCGCAACCGTTAAAAATTTATAAAAATTAATTATTAAGGGCTCCTGCAGAGACAGTTTGAAGAGGCTTCAGAAGGGAATTAGTTTTTACGATCAAGGAGGCCACGAAATCTATAAATGCTAGCGCTCCAAGGGGCGCCTTTGGAACTACCCTAGGAGAGATTCCCTAATAATCGCCAAGTGTTTTTCTCAGTTTTCACATCTTGAGCAACCTGACTATCGCCATAAAAGGGTGAAAGTCTTCAATCTTTCATCGACTATTTTAATCTTGAGATTGGAAGTTTCACCTAAATTTTTTTTGTACCCAAAGGGTTTGATCAATATCGAGTGGATCCCGAAATAAGCTTTGACCTCTCCAAACTAAATATAAACGAGGGGAGTTACGAAAAAAAAGAAAAAGTAAACTTGAATAAACCTTCGGCTGGAACTCCGTTTTTTAGCATTTTTTACCTTCGAAATAGTATGCAGGGAAGTCTTTTTTTTTCCCTTTTCGCCAAGGATCGGTTTCCAGGCGGGAGGCCGACACGCCTCTTTCCCATTCACTCCGTACCAGAGACAGGTTTACGAGTAAGGTGAACGAAGGGGGTTATAAAAGGCATCCTCAAACATTGATAAATTATAATTGCCTTTTTAATTACTCGATTTAAGGTGTATAAATTATTGAAAATAGTCACGTATCGACATTATTTTTTTTATTAAAGTAAAGTAAGTGAAACAACTATTGGACATTATTTTAATATATACAGAAACATACAAATTTTTTTTCGCTATAAATATACATTTATCATACAATACAAAAATTGGAAATAGTGAGTGAGAAAATTTTTTTTCTTTTTCACGTTCATGAGTCTATCACGTTCTCGGAAATGTACAAATCTATATATTATATGTATAAAGAAATACGAAGTGATAAACGCATGAGCGAGAAGTCTTGAAGTTAAATGCCAAAAAATAGATTTTTTTTTAAATTTTTTTTTAAGTCTTTGGTAGTAAAAGGAAGAGCCCCAGGCCCCAGTTTTATTTAACTAAGTCGTGGGTGCTAAGCCCCCTTTTATAACTTTTTTTTTTTACATATATAAATTTTACCAAAGAAAATGAGATCCCCCACCCACTAACAGATAGGTATGACTTAGCAAAATATTACAGGAACTGTTTCCCTCCATAGGAGGACTCCCTCCTCATAATATATTATACAAAAAAAAAGATTCAATACAGTAATCGTAATTAAAAAAAATAAACAAAGAAAAAAGACGTCCCTGTGTCTTTTCGACTCAGTTCCGGGAAACGCTTTTTGTCCGAAAGAAGAAAAAAATTTGAATATTTTTTGACTTAGTTTTTTTTTTGTTCAACATCAAAAATCACATTTATAATAAGTTATGTACATAGAAACACACGGGGGGCCACCGCTGGGCCGACGACATGCACACGAGAAATATCACACACATGTAAATTTAAATATATAACTTTTTTTACAAAAAAGTTCGTAATATTAATAGATTTAAATTTTCAGTCAGATGGCTAAGGCCTGTGATGATCCCCTATGACGTAGACGGGAGGGGGTTTAAGCATGTCTATCGTACTACTTCGTCGCGACGTTTCCAGCCGCTTGCCGATTCCAGACATGTCACTACAGCTATAACAGAAGGTGGAATTTTAGGGTCTGGTTTGAAGAAATTTGGTAGGGGGAAGTAAAAATGATATTTACCTGGAATTACATAGGATGGGCGGTGGATGATTAGAGTCCAAGGACATCAATGATTTTCTTTTGGTTGGAGGCAGCTCTTCTTTGTGCCTCACCAGCTCCGTGTTGAGCTGCTTTTGAGATCGAGACCGCTGGAGTGTGTAGACTGGATCCCAGCACGTTTCGGGAGAATCGTCCGCCTTTTTACCGAGAGGCGACGACCACGTGTTTTTGATCATATGCGGGTCTGTTCGCTTTGAGGCGACCGCGCTTGAGACGGCGTTTTGTTCGTTTTGCCGTCGGGCTTCTTCGTCCGCTTTCCGTCTTTCGAGTGCTCGTCGCTGCTTCATACAGACGACGACGACGGCGGCGACGAGGACAGCCAATGGTACCGCCACGGATAACGTGGCTATCACTAATATGTGCTCGGGACTCAATCCCGACTCCTCTCTGGCGAGCTTCGCTCGTGTCGACATGTTCTCCGCCCGTCCGAACTCGTTCGCACATGTCTCCCCTTCGAAACCTTCCACGCACTCACACACGAAACCGTTGACGCGATCCGTACACTTCCCGCCGTTTTTACAAGGCGAGGATTCGCACTCGTCGATATCCACGGAACAGTCTTTACCGGTGAATCCGGCCCTACAGGAACACTTGTAGTCGTTCACTAAATTATAACAGGTTCCACCATTCGCGCACGGTTTCGCCAAACAGTAATCCACTTCGTCTTCGCAATATTTGCCCACGAAACCCGGAACGCACTGACATTTATACGCGTTGACGAGGTCCAAACAGGTCGCGCCGTTTTTGCAAGGAGACCCTACGCAGTCGTCGATGTTGATCTGGCAGTGGGAACCGGAAAAGCCCGATGGGCAAAGGCAGTGCCCTTCCGGGGTGCAAGTCGCTCCGTTTTGGCACTGACAAAGGTCCACTTCCTCCGAACAGTCTTGGCCTGAGAACCCCGGAGCGCAGGTACAGACGTATCCAGAAACCGTGTCTTCGCAAGTCCCACCGTTCTCACACGGGAAGTGGCCACAGGTGATGGACGAGATGTCACAGTGGGCTCCTTTCCAACCGGTCGGACATTCGCATCTATACTTTCCCGCTCCTTCATCCTGCCAACACACAAAATATCATTAAATATTGAACGAAAACATTAAAGAAATTAAAAGAAAGTCAATACTTACGACGCATTTAGCTCCGTTGAGACAAGGGGTGTGCGAACATCCATCGATTTTCATTTCGCAATCGGTCCCTTTGTATCCAGGAGGGCAGGAGCAAGTATAGGATCCTTGGCCGGTGTTGAAACAAGTCCCTCCGTGTCTGCACGGCTTGTGGTTCGTACAATAATTGAGGTCTTGATTGCAAAAAAGCCCTCCCCATCCTTCATCGCAAAGGCAGTCCCAGGGCTTCTTACATGAACCGTGCAGGCATCCTGGATACCTTTCGCACTCGTTGCATAGCCTTCCTTTCCATCCGCTGTGACATCTGAAACGACACGTTTTATAAATTGATTGCCGGACACAATAGGGTGGATCATTGCTCACAAGTCACGCCACCGAGAGGGAAATTGGGTCCCACACGTGTTCTATTCACTTTCTATTTAGCCAAACCATTAACATTTTGTGTTTTTTGTCGATTTGGGATGTTTGAACAAATTGCCTCGTTGTTCGGGACAAAAAGAGAGAGGAGTCTAATTATTCCTTTTCATGAAGGACCCCAACATTCTCGCCGTAATGGCACTCATTGTCGTCTAGGGAACAATAGGGGAGGACAAAAAACACAACACCTAGTTAAAAGGGAAGCAAGTTTCCCAACATTTCATTAGGAGAATCATTAGGAGTCGTCACGAGTCCAAGAGTTTTTTTTTGTGTCGCATTTAGTCCCGTTGAAGTCTGAAAATGTCTCAAGGGGTAGATCTTCCCGTAAAGAAAACGGTTCTATATGTTTTTAAGATTCGATTTTATTTACAAAATCTTTCGAGAATAAATCTAGTGATTAGAGGCTGGATAATAGTGGGCCGGCGGGGGAAGGATGAGAGGAATGGTAGTCGTGTAATGGAGTGGATCAGTGTTTGTGTCGTGAGAAAAAGTTCACCTCTTCGTCCACCCCCACCTTCGAGACGTTCCAGTCTCCCTCAGACAGGCTCTTGCACCGGAACCCCTTTTTTTTCCCTACTCATCCCAAAGGCCGTTTCCGTTCAACCGGACTACGCAAAAAAGTTTTAATATTTCTGCACTTTCTTAATTTGCAACTAAATGAGAATACTCACGGGTCCCATGACCGTTATCGTAATTAAAAATTGGTCCTAATTAGCGAGCACGAAATGAAGAAAAACCGTTTTCCCATATTCCCACTATATTATAATAAACTTACTGGCATTCGTTGGGCTTTGAGCATTGTCCGTGGACGGGGTCGCAACCAGGTAAACATTTAGCTGAAAAAAGAAAAAAAAATTAGTCAAAAACTCGTGACTTGGAAGGGAGAGAAAAAATCGGCCAGAGCCTTACATAATTGAAGAGTTGAGGGAATCGGTGATAATTGGAAGAAGGCTGGAGAGAGGAAAGTGAGTTTGGTAGCCGTGGGAAAGGCTACCTAAGGATGGACGGGGTCCGGCAGCTGCTCCGACCTCTTTTTCTCATCCTTCAATAACCTCTTATTATACACAATAGAGCACACCGCTCTACTTCTAAAGGGGGAAAAAAAATTTTCACTTACGTTCTGAGCAATAGTCGCCGGTCCATCCTTCCGAGCAAACCCGAGCACCCATCTCCGAGCAGGTGTAATGCCCGAAATTGTCGTCACGGGGCCTGCAGACGCTCGCGCACCCGGGACCGTAATAATTCGGATAGCAAGTGACTCGGTAATCGAACATCAGTGGTTCTTTGTTACCAACGGAAGTCCAATCCGAGCCCACTTCAAGCCACCGTTGTACCGTCCGCCGGGTTATCAATCTCTTATTCCCTGCAAAACAAAACAAACAAAAATCGTCAATAAAATATCAATGTTAGGCATCACAAATATCTAGTTCTTTGAATTCACTGTTCGCGAAAACCGCTGAACCTTTTTTGACAAAATTAAAACAGGATGTTCCTTTCATGTGCTAAATTGGAGAGCTTAACATTAGGGATCACAAAAATGGTCCAGTTCTTTGAATTCACTGCCCTCGAGAACCGCTGAACCGATTTTGAGCAAATTTGACCAGGATGTTCCTTTCATATCCTAGATTGGAGAGCTTAACACTTAAGTTATCGCTTTCTCAATTTTTAAAAATCATTCACGTAATCTGACAAATTAAAAAATGAACTCAATTAAAATTAATAGCGTCCAAGGTTTTTATATATGCGATAAGAGGGTTTCCGAAGATGGAGAAATGGTCCGAGGTTGTTCAATGGGGAAGGGTTCAAGGACTGTTATCCATCGTCGTGACGGACTTATAGTAGCTATTAATAACGATACTTTTTCCCACGTACGGGAGACTCGCATTCCATCTGTCCACGAGATTCTTTGTCTCTCTTTTTTATTTTTCCTACAAACAAGAGATTGATAAATCTTAAGCGTTTAAATACGGTTATTTCGTATAAACGGAGGGTGTTTTTTTAAAAGTGACAGGTAGCGAGGATGGAGGCACTAATTGAGTGTACACTTTTGTACCTGTTTTTTATTGGTTGATAAGTTCAGTTTGGCCATAATCTGAGAAAGATCCTTTGTTCTTTGTACAGAAATGTCCTTGCAAGGATATTTTATAAAAGGATGAAAAAAAGGAGTTGAGTTTAAAGGTGAGAGTACCTTTTTATTTCGGTCTCGATTGGAATCCGACGGTTCGGAGCGAGAAGGAGAGGATTTGAAGTGAATGAGGGAGACCGGCGAGAAGGGGGGAGGATTTTGAGGGCGAGAGGCGAGGGAGGGAGGGCCGCGAGGACGGGCGGCGGGCCGGACGGGGGAGAAGATTCGTGGGAAAAGAGCTGATAAGTTGCCCGTGCATACCTCCGTGCTCCCCCCACAGTTCACCATTACGAACCCAACCCGCGCGCACCTTAATTTACCTACTCCAACTCAATACACGCCCTAATCAAATATAATTACAGGACTAAACAAAAAAAAATACAACAAAAAAACGCAGCGCGAAGTTTGTATTGAACTGAGAAGTTCACAGGCTACCGGCCAAGTTGCGACAAAAAAAAATTAAGTGGAGCTACTTTTCGCGATTATATGTCAGCCTTCCCACAGTCCGACCGGTGTTTTTTCCCTTCCCTGCTTCCCTAATTCCTCTCAGACATGAAATTTACACAAAAAAGATCGCCATTTTTGTTCCCCTTAGGTGAAAAGACACGCGAAAAGGTGTTTATATACGACAATCGAGATGCTAAAACGTTTCTGTGAGCTGCTAATCGACGATATGAATCCAGGGGAAAAAGTGTCTACCTTGTCTGAACCGATAAAGTCTTCATAACGATTGTCAACTAGAGTGCCATAAAAGTTTTTACCGCACAGTGGGTATTAAAAATTTGAAAATAATGGTCTTGTTGAGTAATAGATAAGCTAATAAGTGTCTATACGACAATATCAATGCTAAATATATCCCCAGGATAGCAATGGCCTATATTTTCGATATCAGGAGATCGTCCTAATCACGAATATATAAGCCTCTAAGCCAAACTCCTCTGTGTGACCGACCTCAATAGTTCCTTCCCTCGGGAAATCAGCTAAAAGTGACTGTACGAAGTTATGATGTGAAAATAAAGGTCTCGTAGAGTAATATATAAACTAAAGAGTGTCTATACGACAATATAAATGCTAACAAAAGTCTACACGACAATATCAATGCTAAATAGCTCCATTTTCCTTTGGAAATCAGCTATAAGGGTCTGCATAATGATATAAATGTCAAAATATAGGTCTTGTTGAGTTATAGATAAGCTAAAAAGTGTCTACACGACAATATCAATGTTAAAAAGTGTCTACACGACAATATAATTAATGGCTCTATTTCCTTTGGAAATCAGCGATAACTGTCTGTAGAATGATATAAATGTAAAAATAATGGTATTTTTGAGTAATAGATAAGCTAAAAAGGGTCTACACGACAATATAAATGTCAAAATAATGGTCTTAATGAGTAATAGATAAGCTAAAAAGTGTCTACTTGGCAATATCAATGCTAAAAAGTGTCTGTGCGATAATATAAATGAGAAATTAATGATTTTAAAGTATTAAATTAGATGAAATTGAAATCCATTTCTAAAGTTTAGTGTGTCGAAATAAAAATGGTTGGAGATATCAAAAGGATTGAGGTTTTTGTGGAAAAGAATCACTTTAAGGTATTCGCATGGGTGTCGATTATCGTGGCAAGGACGCTTGGAGGGCCCCAGATTCGGTGGTCGGGAGGTATTCCCACGTCTTTTCCTCTGACCCACCGAAAACTTTTCCCAGAGAGATAACTCCGAACGGGGCGAGACGAATACAAAACAGATCGAGCCGGGAATACATCCGAGGGAACCTCGTCGGACCGGGAGAGAGGGCGAGTGGAAACCCCCCCTTCAAGATAGGCATCTCCTCGACATTTGTATTCAGACGGCCGTAGACCACTCCGTGCTCTACCAATTACCTTTTTTTTAAGCCCCTTCCCCTCTTCTTCTCATTTAAAAAGAAAAACTATCGGATTTTAACGCCGCCCCCGTACTTCAATGAAATTCGACCTTATTTTTACGACTTCGGGTTTCTCAAGAAAAAAAACTTACCGGAAAGTCTTGAAGTTGAATTCGTGTCGTGCCAAGCTTCCACAATAAGAGAAAAAGTCCCCTATAACAAAAAAAAATTTATTTTAAAAAACATTATTCATCATCAGATAAAAAGAGAAATCCATTTTCGCAAGACAATGAATGTATGTATATCGAAATTATCGTTTTACACGAAAAAAATGAAAAAAGTTGGTGTTAGTGGAGTGTGGGAAAATGTCGGGAGTGCTAATTGATGATGGTTTGTATGAATGAGGTGGACCGGTTGCCGGGAGCACCGTTACTCACCGCCGAGTAGAGTTCCCACAAACGGCGTTCAACTCTCTCCCACAAAAATCCAAATCAAAAAATTAAATAATATATAATAAAGAAAAAGATGTTTAATTGTTAGGGATCCTTTTTGTAATTATTAGGGTACGCAGGTACGTACATGCCCCAAGGGGTTCATACCCTAAACCGTTCCGAATCGCTTTTTTCACCAAGAAAAAAAGTCAGTAGCCTTTTCGCATTCTCCACGCTCAATGGACAATGATGGAAAGTGATGTATTTACAGCCTTTTCGACCATATCGACACGGTAGCTCGGGATACAGTAAATCACGCTTTATGAGCCTTCATTGACAATTTTCGAAAACTTCGACAAAGTGAGTTTTGAGAGAAAAAAGTAAAAATAAATTCTTTCAGGGGTCCCCTGATTTATGGGACTTTCATAGCTTTTTTTTTACACAGGAAGACCTAAATTAACTCTATTTGTCATTAAAATAAACGCGAAACCAGCATCATTTGGACCATTTCCTTCAGATTCCCCAAAACATCCCAATCTGTGATAGCAAGCTGATCACAATAAGCCACTAAAACTATTCAAAAAGTGTCTATATGACAATAAAAAGGGTTTTTCCGATAATTTAAATGTGAAAATAATGTTTTGTTGTTTATAGATAAGCTAAAAAGTGTCTACATGACAAAAATCAATGCTAAAAAGTGTCTGTACGATAATTTTAATGTGAAAATAATGGTTTTGTTGTTTATAGATAAGCTAAAAAGTGTCTATACGACAATAAAAAGGGTTTTTCCAATAATTTTAATGTGAAAATAATGGCTTTGTTGTTTATAGATAAGCTAAAAAGTGTCTATACGACAATATAAATGCTAAAAAGTGTCTATTCGATGATACAAAATGTTTAAAAGGATCTAAATAGTATTCACCTGACCCTCTAAACATAAAAAAATTATAATTTTTAAGTTCCTTTATGTTCTCCCCTTAGTGGACAAAAAAAAATGTATTGTGGGGATTATAAAATGAGACATCACGTCGGATTAATCATTTATTGTTTACGGACGAGGGGAAAGACAAAGGGGGGTCCCCTTGTCCAGAATGACCCATATATGCCATCTGTCACGTTTTTTTCACCCTTGTTTTCTATTATAAAATATAAAAAAAGAACGACCACTTGTGCCATGGCTAAAAATAGCGTGTTATCATATTATTTTTTTAGGATGCCTGGCTTCTGGCCACTTAAAAGCCATAACAAGGGGGGGAATCTTTAAAAGTAAAAACCCCGATTGAACTTTTACTTGGGAAATACCCGAATCGGCCTAGTTAATTTTTCTCACGCTACTGAAATTAGACGGAAAGTGATTTTTTGGTACTTACAGGCCAGGAGAAGTCGAACGGGAAGGAGATGAGGTGACCGTCAGGTGCGAGGTTTAATGAGTTCGATCCTAGGACTGGGGTGACGAGATCGCCGAACGTGCAGTTGGTCGTGTAGTCGACTTGAGCCTGATAGTGCTTGAGGCAGGCCCGGAGGCGGGTAGGGCACGGGCGGGGACACTCGCCCCCCTCGGCCCCTCCGCCCCCGGCACAACATTCGCCCGTCGAGTCTCGTCCCAAAGGATTTTCAAGCGATAAAATTTTCAATTCGAACACTCCCGATGATTGACACTGAAATAAAAAAATCATGTTAAAAATACATATATAAACACACATATATATCTAGTTAAGGTGGTATGGGGGTCCAGGGGGTGTAAAATGATGGGAAAGAAATCTAATAAAAAATTTGGCACACAAAATCTCTTAATTAGAAAAGGAATCTTTTAATTAAGAACCATCAAATCATCGATTTCCAACCCAAAAAAACCATCGAATTTTGAAAATTTTTGAAAGCAACACAAAACCGCAATTAAGCGAATTCGTGAGAGAAGAAAGTAAAAAAGAATCTTAAAAATTCGGAAAATCGTAAAAGGGGGAAAAATGACAATAAATCCCCAATAATGATGTTATAGCATCGAAAGTCGAAAATTCTTGATTTTTTGACCGGAAAAAATTAATTGATTTCGAAACTGTTATGAGTTAATTAAGACGAAGAAATGCTGGAAATTCTCGGTTTTCTCCGATTTTCGAAAGTTTCGATGTTTTTAAGCAAAAATTATAAATTTTTATTGAAAAGTCCGCATTCTTTCCCATGTCCTTATTTTTTCCAAATAATAAAATTGGGGTCCTCAAAATCGTCATTTTTGATAATGCAAATTTGCACTTTTCTATAAATTAACATTAAATTTAGGACTTTTTAATGGTTGATAAATATATATATTAAATATATATAAATAAATAAAAAATATATATATAAAATATAAAGAGATAAACATATATATATGATAGTTTTCATAAAAAAACGGAAGCCTAAATAACTCATAAGAGACGAGACGGCCGGGAATCTTTATTTATCCCAGGTTCAAGTGCGTTCCAGGAATAAAGCTTATTAAAAGGAAATATTCCGACATGAAGAAACTCCCAACGTTCAGAAGGGGGAAAAGAAAAAAAAATTAATTGAATCAATAAATTAATATCAAAACTCGCCCTGGAAATATAATTACAAACAATTATCGCCTTTTAGAGAAAACGAGTTTTGTGGATTTCCAGGTCGGGGAGGCCCTTTTTTTTTTCATCCTTTTTATGGAAAAGAGGGATTTTTCAACAAAAGAAAGTGAAAAATATAATAATAAGCTTATCCTTCGGAGGGCCAGATGTGGGGTGACCGAAAAACACAAATGTCCGGAGGGAGTCAGGTACTTGACAAAATGTGATACCCTTCAAAAAACGGTACTTTATCCGCGTATGGACATTTTCAGTCCACAAATTCGGGAAAAAAAGAGTTTTATGGCTAAAAAAGTGCCTATAAGACGCAAAATATTGTATTTACTTTATTGTGGAGGGCTAAAACGTGCCTTTTCTTGATTAAGGAGGGCTAAAAAGTGTCTTTTCTTTATTAGGGAGTACTAAAAAGTGTCTTTTATTTATTATTGAGTGGGAAAAGGTTTTAATTTTCGACTGCTAAAAAGTATCTTTTCTTTATTATGGAGGGCTAAAAATTGCCTTTTCTTTATTTTGGACTGCTAAAAAGTATCTTTTCTTTATTATAGAGGGCTAAAAATTGCCTTTTCTTTATTTTGGACTGCTAAAAAGTGTGGGAAAAAGTGTCTATTATGTGTCTGGAAACGTTTTCGCGGCTTCCTATGGACCAATCGACTTGAAATTTATCCAAAACTTGTCTTCAAAAGGTAAAAGATATGCCCTGATAATTTCAAGTCATTCGGACCCTAGGAAGCTGAGAAAATACAATTTTAGATGAGTTCCAACGATTTTCAGAAAATGACAATTTGGGCTCGGAAAAGTGACAAAGACCTCAAAACGTTCCTCACTAAATTTAATGAATTTAGCGCGATTTAGAGCGCTAAAACCGCTAAAAATTTGTAAAACCGAAAAAATGTGTAACTCCAAATCTACGCCCCCTGACTTCATGCTAACTAAAATTTAGCGCGATTTCTTCGTGCTTTATGAAAATTTGACTTTTAGCGCAGTTAGATATAACAAGTCCACTTTTTTGTCGGAATTTAGCGTCTTTTGACGGGTTTAGAGACTTTTTAGCGCGTTTTTATATCAACAAGTCCGAGTTTTTAGCGTCATTTCTACCGATTTAGCGTCTAATAGAGCACCCAATTGAAATTTTTGCATTTTAAGAGCGAATTTAGCGCGTTTTGACCGGATTTAAAGACCTAAAGAGCACGTTGTTTTGGAACTTTTGAGTTTTTAGCGCGTTTTCAACGATTTTCAGACAACAATACAGAGACTTTTAGCGCAACTTGAGTCAAAAAAAGTTTTTAGCGCGTTTAAGCATGAAAACTTTTAGCGCCCCTAAATTTAGCGACCTACAAATAGGCCAAACCATTTCAGACCAAAAAAACACGAATTTTATTTGTTTTTAGCGCCCATAAGAATTCACTAAAACCCCCTCCTTTTTATAGCGCTTCGATTTTTTTGCAAGAATTTAGCGCTCATCATTGAATTTTAGCGCATTCCTAAGAAAACAGGACCACATTACTACGAAATAGGACGAATTTAGCGCATTTTGAACCCCAAAAACCGATTTTAGCGCATGTCGCTAAATTTTAAATGACGTAAACTCGACTGATAAAAATTAAGGCACTTCATAACCTTATCAATTTCCTAAACTTGATTAAAAATTAAATGTTTAACAACAAAATACGCTCAGAAAAGGATATCCGATGAGATTTTAGCTCAATTATAAACAAAAGAAGCTCAAGTTGACGATTTTAGCGCTCTTATAAAAGACGCTAAATTCCGAATACCTTGAGACGAACAAAAGACGCTCAAGTTGTCGATTTTAGCGCTCTTATAAGCCAAAGACGCTAAATTCCTAATACCTAATGTTTAGCGCACTCGAAGCTCGAAAATTGGGACGAAAAGGCCGGTATGAAAACAACGTTATCGGACATTGTTTTTGTGGAAAAATGAAGTAAACAGAAATCTTTCGATAAAGCCGGTCATTTCTTAAGAAAGGCAGATGCGAAGGCAGGTGCATTTCGGATGAAACACCTTTCGTTGAAGTTCTCAAAACATGAAAAATCAAGCGATCACGTGGTTGTTAAAAACAATTTTTTTTAATTAACCCTTTATGTATAAGGAGTAAACAATACCGGAAGGGGTTATCTGATACGAAAGGAGGTAATTCAAATCCAGTGTCAGGAAGGAAAAAAAAAAGTTTGAAAAAAAAAATCTCACCTTAAAAGGATAACTGAGGAATAACATAAAGAGAGTAATCCCAAACATGATTGTTGGAAACACTGATCACTTGAGATCACCACACATACACAAACACTGACCAAAAATTTTATGCCAAAATTTTTGGATTTAAAAATCTCACGAGCCGGTCGACATCGCGGATGAAGGACGTCCGGCGTTTTAATCCGATAAAAGGGCACTTCACAGCACGAAAAGTAAAAGAAAAAAAAAATTTCGATCGGAGATTTTTGAAGATTTTTTTTGTTGTTTATTTCTCTGAGATGTTTACGTGAGAGAGATAGGAGGTGGACTGAGCGGTGAGTTCGCGGTGGTCCCCCGGAGGGGTTTTTGGATTGAGCGCTCCTTGAGGACGGACGGCGAACTAGCGGAGGTACGGTCTTCGTTTCGTGAAGGATCCGCAAGGTTGGAGTAGCCGAGGGGGTGTCTTCTTCACAACGTTCCGGATAAACAACCCCGCCTTTTACTTTTTGGGTTCTATTTATAACATCCACTTTTAACCCCCCCACCTTCTTTCCTTTTTAAACAATTAAAAGATACAGATGTGCAACCCTTTCGAACCGCGAAATGTCTTCTTCGCCACCTGAAAATGCACCTTTAAAGCAGATGAGCAACAGGCGGTGATTTTTAGGTCGAAAGCCCACACTGTACACTAAAGGATACTTTTGAGCCAGAAGCTGCCAAGGATTACAAGTTGAAAAATCAATAGTTTATCCTGCTCCTTCATGTCCCAAGAGCTAGAAAAACATGAAAAGTCCCTTTTTAATAAAAAGTCGAGTAAAAGCGCTTTTTCGTATCCCAACACCCCGAACTCAAAGCAAAACTCAAGAACGGCTTGACCGATTTTCAAAGTTGACCCATTTTGAGAACGCTTTTTTCAGGATGCTTCTAATTTGTTACTTTTGGCCTTTTTCGAGGTGGTTTATGGAATTGCTAAAACTGGAACTTTCTCAAAAAGTGGGTTTCCGATAGACCTCACCACCAGCAGACCATTTCCACAGATCTCCCCACCACCCCAGCTCATTCATTAATAATTAGCTTGCTCATCTCCCCCACACTCACAATTGTGACCCTACCCTCCCCCATGTCGCCACACCCTCCCCAATCGACACCGCTTGACCCTATCCCTTGCTTCATCCTTATCACCTCCTCCTCCCACAATCTTCCCCCTAACAACATTTACCACCAACTCCCCCTACCACTATCACCCCAATCTCCCCCTCCCTCTATCTCCCCCAATCTCCCCTTTCCCACTATCTCCCCCCAATCTCCCCTTTCCCACTATCTCCCCCCAATATCCCCGTCCCATACTATCCCCTGTCCCACTATCTCCCCAATCTCCCCTTTCCCACTATCTCCCCCAATCTCCCCTTTCCTACTATCTCCCCCAATATCCCCCTCCCAATATCCCCCCTCCCACTAACTCCCCCAATCTCCACCCTCCCGCTATCTCCCCCAATATCCCGCTCCTACTATCTCCCCCTTCCACTATCTCCCCCCAATCTCCCCTTTCCCACTATCTCCCCCAATCTCCCCTTTCCCACTATCACCCCCAATCTCCCCCTCCCTCTATCTCCCCCAATCTCCCCTTTCCCACTATCTCCCCCCAATCTCCCCTTTCCCACTATCTCCCCCCAATCTCCCCTTTCCCACTATCTCAATCTCCCCTTTCCCACTATCTCCCCCAATCTCCCCTTTCCCACTAGCTCCCCCAATCTCCCCTTTCCCACTAGCTCCCCCAATCTCCCCTTTCCTACTATCTCCCCCAATATCCCCCTTCCAATATCTCCCCCAATCTCCCCCTCTCACTAACTCCCCCAATCTCCCCCTCCCACTACTCCCCCAATCTCCCCTCTCCCACTAACTTCCCCAATCTCCACCCTCCCGCTATCTCCCCCCAATATCCCGCTCCTACTATCTCCCCCTCCCACTATCTCCCCTTTCCCACTATCTCCGCCAATCTCCCCTTTCCCACTATCTCCCCCAATCTCCCCTTTCCTACTATCTCCCCCAATATTCCCCTCCCAATATCTCAGCAATCTCCCCTCTCCCACTAACTCCCCAATCTCCACCCTCCCGCTACTCCCCCCAATATCCCGCTCACTATCTCCCCCTCCCACTATCTCCCCTTTCCCACTATCTCCGCCAATCTCCCCTTTCCCACTATCTCCCCCAATCTCCCCTTTCACTATCTCCCCCAATATTCCCCTCCCAATATCTCCCCCAATCTCCCCCCTCCCACTAACTCCCCAATCTCCACCCTCCCGCTATCTCCCCCAATATCCCGCTCCTACTATCTCCCCCCTCCCACTATCTCCCCCTATCTCCTCCCTCCCACTATCTCCCCCAATCCAATTTTCCTCCCTCCTCCCCATGGGTCTTTTTGACCCTAAGGGATCTCCTTGACCCAATAGTTGGTAGTGTAGACAATACCTTATCATCTTGATTTTAAGCACTTGTAAGATCAAAGTTTTAAACTTGATTTTGAATTTTTTTTTTTTAACCATACAAGAATAATTCTGCACCTTTTCCAATAGATAAGGGCTTTATTATCCTGATTCTGATAAAATTTCAAGAGAAAATAACAATTAAAACTTGATTTTTGAGCTAGAAGATAATAGAGTATTCATCTTGATTCTGAGCATTCATAACAAAAATGAAATGAAAAATGAAACGAAGCTTCCTTTCCAGATTAGGACATTTCTTGAGCCAATTTTGTTCGATTTGAACGAGAAATTTTTTCAACTACAAAGAACCGTTTTTGAACATTTTTCTAGTCAAGTCTAGCCCCCTTGTCATTTTTTAATTACTACAAATTGAAACAGTTTAATAATTTTAATCTTTTAACCAAATTAGGCACGAAAAGTAGTGCCGAAGAAATAATTAATAGGTATTATCCTCACCTGTAATTAAATAATTATAAAATCAACCCCTCCTGTCACTTTTCTCCATAACCCTTCATTCTACAGTTTTGTTCTCACCCGAAATTTACGAATGTTTTTAACTCGAAAAAAATGGTTATTTTCCTTTTTTTTTATTTCGACTGTTATTAATGGTCTGTCGGTGACGTGTTAAGACTCCGTTTGTGGCTCTTAATTGCCGTACGAAATTGGAAAAGGAAGCGGAATAATTATCTCCACAGGTAGACAAAGTACATCGAGAAGAAAAAAAAATTTTAAAAATAATTCTTGTACAAAATTATTTATTTTTAGAAAACTCGAAAAAAAACCAGAACGAAAATTTTTCGGAACAATTGAACTATATTCGATAAAGATCGCAAATTTTCCCCATCTTGCGTTATAAACCATGAAAAACGACCAAAAATAAAATCGAAGAAAAACACTTATGAAATGTATTTTTTTCAAGCTTTTATAAAAATAAAACTCGATTTCATATTGAACGGAATCTGTTTGTCGAGTGAGACAATTATCGAAGGTGAAATCGAAGAAGAAATTTGACAAAATTACTTAAAAACCATAAAATTCGGATGGGAGAAAAACGTTATCGTCAACAAAAACAAATTATTTATACTTATTTACGTTTAGAGGCATTTTTGATTAACGTGTTTTTGTAGAATTCCCTATTAAAATATTAAAACAATAAAATAAACATTATGGTTATCTTCGGAAGATTGATTTAATTTTGAGTTGACAAATAAACTCACCCAAAAGGGTAAAAAAGCAAAATCTCAAAATCAAGTTTAAAATGTTGCAAATGTTCATAATCAATATGATAAAGACATTATTTACCAGAAAAGGTCCTAATCTGGTAAATAGGTTCAAAATCCCACCAGAAAACGTTCCAAACAAGTGTCCTTATTTGGTAAAAAGGCTCGAAATCATGGCTGGAATGTCATTTTATGTTATAATTGGCTCAGAATCAAGATGATAAGGACATCAAATACCAGAAAAGGTGCTTAAGAAGTGCCCTTATCTGGTAAAAAGCCCAAAATCATGTTTCAAATGTGATTTTATGTTAGAATTGACGCAGAATCAAAATATAAAGCCATTTTCTTCTAAAAAAGGTGCTCAAGAAGTCTCCTAATCTGGTAAAATGGATCAAAATCAAGTTGTTAAGGCCATTATCAACCAGAAAAGGTGCACTAGAAGTGTCCTTATCTGGTAAAAGAGCTCAAAATCCAGATTAAAATACCCTTTTATCTACCAATGATAACAATCAAGATGATAAGGCTATTTTCTACTAGAAAAGGCGCTCAAGAAGTTTCCTTATCTGGTAAAAATGCATGTTTTAAATGTGATTTTATCTTAGAATTGACCCAGAACCAAAAGATAAAGCGATTTTCTTCTAAAAAAGGTGCTCAAGAAGTCTCCTAATCTGGTAAAATGGATCAAAATCAAGTTGTTAAGGCCATTATCAACCAGAAAAGGTGCACTAGAAGTGTCCTTATCTGGTAAAAGAGCTCAAAATCCAGTTTAAAATACCCTTTTATCTTACCAATGCTCACAATTAAGATGATAAGGCTATTTTCTACGAGAAAAGGAGCTCAAGAAGTTTCCTTATCTGGTAAAAATGCTCAAAATCATGGTTGGAATGTCATTTTATGTTATAATCGGCTCTGAATCAAGACGATAAGGACATCATCTACCAGGAAAGGTGCTTAAGAAGTGTCCTTATCTGGTAAAAAGCCCAAAATCATGTTTCAAATGTGATTTTATGTTAGAATTGACGCAGAACCAAAAGATAAAGCCATTTTCTTCTAAAAAAGGTGCTCAAGAAGTCTCCTAATCTGGTAAAATGGATCAAAATCAAGTTGTTAAGGCCATTATCAACCAGAAAAGGTGCACTAGAAGTGTCCTTATCTGGTAAAAGAGCTCAAAATCCAGTTTAAAATACCCTTTTATCTTTACCAATGCTCATAATTAAGATGATAAGGCTATTTTCTACTAAAAAAGGAGCTCAAGAAGTTTCCTTATCTGGTGAAAAGGCTCCAAATCATGGCTGGAATGTGATTTTATGTTATAATTGGCTCAGAATAAAGATGAAAAGGACATCATCTACCAGAAAAGGTGCTTAAGAAGTGTCCTTATCTGGTAAAAAGGCTCCAAATCGTGGTTGGGATGTGATTTATGTTACAATTGGCTCAGAATCAAGATGATAAGGACATCATCTACCAGAAAAGGTGCTCAAGAAGTGTCGATATCTGGTAAAAAACCAATGCTCAAATTGAAAATTCCTTTTAAAATCAATGTTTCCCCGAAAAAAAAATTATTTCCGAAGAAATCCATCAATTTCCGTTTTCCTGTTTTGACAAGAGGTCATTGAAACCTGGGAGACACACTTGGGCAACATATGCTTGCGAAAAGAAAAAAAAATTCACCGGATTAAGGCCTTACTTTTAAAAATTCTGACGTTTGATTTACTACCTGACATAAATAGACAATTTTTACAGACCCTTTCAGGCTTTACGAGAGGCAACAGAGAGAAAAAAATATAAATATCGACGTCTACGTGCCAAAAAATCACAGACGGTCTATATTCAAAACAATGACCTACTGAATATAGGGCAGTGGTTATATCAAAACAATGTTTTGTATCAAAAAATTAAAGTTCAATGGAAAATCGTGGACTTTCAACCTTCTTTTCGTGTCTGAAATTGCGGAACCTTGATCTCGTTCCCTCTGACGTAATTTCCGAATTTGTTTAAATTTAGGGACATACGAAGGTGTAGGAGGTTCAACAGGTATTGTAGAATAAAGAACACAGATGCAAAGCACATTGTGAAGGAAGGGACGCATCTGGCTCCCCTTTTTTACATCTGCCTTACCTGAGCCCTCAACCTGTAGGTACCCATCATTTGCATTCCCCCTAGCGAAATAAAACCACCCTTCATATAAAAAATGTCATTTACTATCAATTAGAATATGAGACATCCCTTTCCTACCGGAATTAGGGGAAGGGTTCCATGAATATCCTGTCCTTCAGAAACAATCCTTGAAAAAAGCTTAGAAACAAAATACTCTATAATCCTTTTTGACGATTATTTGGCATCAAAAGCGTAATTTGAGCTTTTATTGTAATTTTAAATAATTAACGGATATCAAACTGACCTTCATTACTATGGCAACGTAGGTGGAATAAGAACTCTAGAGCGGTCATCTTTCATAACCTGACGCAAGATAACGCTGATAAGTTATCAGTGGGTTCTAAACAAATCAGATTTTGGTTTGAAAAATCATTACTTTTTTAGTTTTTGGCTGTATTTTTGAGATAATTAAAGAATAAAGGTCTGGTAGTTATGGAAATGGAACCCCCAAAACGGGAACTTTCTCAAAAAGTGTGTTTTATTACCTTGTTTACCAAATTTTCACCAAAATGCAGCGTTCCGCCTCTCCAAAGTTTGAAATTTTGCTAAAATATCATCGATCTTCACCAAATTTGAACTATATAGGTTGATATTTGATCCTTTTTGGACACTATGGGCCCTTCTTAGCTAGGTTTTCTGTCCTTTTTGGGCACTAGGGGCCCTTTTAGCTTGAATTTTAATCCTTTTTGGACACTAGGGGCCCTTCTTAGATAGCTTTTTGATCTTTTTAGGACACAAGGGGCCCTTCTTAGCTAGGTTTTTGATCTTTTTTGGACAAAAGGGGCCCTTTTAACTAGGTTTTTGATCTTTTTTACACACTAGGGGCCCTTTTAGTATGAATTTTGATCCCTTTTGGACACTAGGGGCCCTTTCAACTAGGTTTTTGATCTTTTTGGACACTAGGGGCCATTCTTAGCTAGATTTTTGATCTTTCTTGGACATAAGAGGCCCTTCTTAGCTAGGTTTTTGATCTTTTTTGGACAAAAGGGGCCCTTTTAACTAGGTTTTTGATCTTTTTTACGCACTAGGGGCCCTTTTAGCTTCAATTTTGACCCATTTTGGACACTTAGAGGCCCTCTAAGCTTGATTTTTGATCCTTTATAGGGGCCATTTTTACCAATGTTGGCTAAACCAAGCGGAGCTTCTAGCAGCCTTTCAATGTTCAACTGTCAATCAAGCTTTTAAAAAATTTGGCTTTTCTTTATGCTTCGCAAATTTTTTTTTCCTTGTCCCGAAAGTCTTTGTCGATGGTTTTTGGCTTGCGTTACGTGTCAAAGATATTTAAGGTACAGGGACGGAAAAACGCCGGGTGTTTCTCCCCTTGGATCCTTTGAGGGAGAGGGCCTTTTGAAGGGTGTGGGAAAGTATCAGCTACTGGTCACAAAAGACTCCTCTCCTCCACCTTTAGATCCCTTTTCTTGAGAAAAGAAAAGAAAAAAAGGAGATTTTCGCCAAGAAAAAAAAATTTTTTTTTGTTCTTCCCTTCGGTTTTCGACTCGTAAACGTTCGGGTCCGATCGTCCTTCACGGCGCGTGCCTGCCTCGTGCCGATCACATCACGTACCCTTTTTTCACTTTTCGAAACCCTCTTTGACCCAAATCGCATTCTCCTAATATTTAATTATCCACTAATAAAGCACGCTATGAGAATGGGATCAACAAGTTCAGACTCTCCCCTTTATTTCGTCCAATTTGAATTGAAAATTTACCTAATTGGATCACTCAAATAATTAGATGTTTCCCATGCCACATGTCGAACTTTTTTTTATCAGGACAAAGACCAATTAGTGATTAAATCTAATTAATTCTTTTATTAGACATCATTGCTGTCTAGTTAGCATAACTTAAGCTGTGGCGGTTTGGCCGATATAAACGTACTGGCAGGATCACGTTTCACCTAGAGAAAGAACTTCGATGGACTTTGCTCGTTTTTGACGATTTCTTTGAAGATTTTTTCTTCTTTCTTTTTCCTACAGGAGTCTCCTCGCCTTACCCCCCTGGGATAGGATGCCTTTGAAGACTTTAAATATTAATAATGGAAGGTTTGTTTTAAAATCGACAAACAGGCTATTGAATTTTATGTAAAATTGCACGAGGAATCCGATGGCATCAATTAAAAGATTCTAGGACCATTATTTTTCGAGTTATCGCTAAAAAACCGTTTTGGGAACTAAGTAAACTACACCAGGAAAAATTTTCTCGTCAAAAACAACATTATATTCGTACTCAGCACCCCAAAAAACCAATATATATTACATTTTATCAAGGAATCATTAAGGGAAAAAAAATTATTTTTTTATCTTGATAAAATTTGATATCTATAAGTTTTTTTGGGTGCTGAGTACGAATATAATGTTGTTTTTTACGAAAAAAATTTTCCTGGGGTAGTTTACTTAGTACCAAAAGCTGTTTTTTAGCGATAACTCGAAAAATATTGGTCCTAGAATTTTTTAATTGATGCCATCAGATTCCTCGTGCAATTTTACATAGAAATCAATAGTCTGTATGTCGATTTTGAAAAATTCGTATTTTCGCTTTACGAGGGTGCCACGCCCCCATGGGACCCATTGAATGAAACGCTCGGACACACTATTTTTTGATGTAGAATCGCCAAAAAAAATTTTGGCCAGATGGGCAACCACCTTGACCTCCCCTTGTTAGAGAAAGAACGGTCCCTTTGCCTCACCCCCCTGGGATAGGAAGTCTTTGAAAACTAAAAATAAAGGAAGTTTCAATTTTAAACATATTGCAAATAGGAAACACACGGTTCGTTTAAAAGGATCCCTTCCTGGTCCCCTGAAATGGCATCCCCATAACTAAAACCGTATCTAAGTTAAGAAATCCGAAACATACCCGTAAACAGGTTGGAAGTTTAAAAAAATGTAATTTTACGTTTGGATCATGATTAACCCTCTTTTCTCCTTAAGCCCTTTTGTTGTCTGGGGGTAAATCATGGCGATAAACCAAGGGAGGAGGAAGTTGTTAAAAAAGAAGATCCGAATGGGAAGGAAGGCCTCATGAATGGGAAGGAAGTGGTTGTGTTGAGATTGGACCGGAAGCAGATGTACTCCTCGTTCCCTCCCCGTCCACCACCTGTCAGAAACCATCAACAGGTATCAGTAGAACATCGTTTTCCAATCAAAAATATGATTTTATTCAAATATAAAGACTCATTTTATGGTATAAGCGGAGGTATACTCAAAAAGTCATTGGGGGGAAGGTTGGGAGAAGTGATGGGAGGGTGGGGAATGGTTGGGAAGTGATGGGCGGGTGGGGAGAAGTCGGTGGAATGTTGAGTGATGTTAGGGGTTGAGTGGTGGGAAGGTTGGAGAAGGTGGGGGAGGGTGGAGGAGGTGATGGATAAGTAGAGTGATGTGGGGTGGTGTGGATGAAGTAGGATATTTAATGTGAGTGGTGCGATCTGTAGAGACCCTTCTTTTTTTGGGAAATTCAAGGTTGTGGAATGTTGAAGGGTGGATTGGGTTAGGGAAGGTGAGAGAGGGTCGAGGAGGTGATGAATGATTGGGGAGGTGGGGTGGTGGGGATGGTCTAGGAGGGTAGGGGTGGTGTAGAATGTTTGATGAGGTTGGGGTAAGTGGTGGAATGATGAAGGAGGGTAGGGGAGGTTATGGGAGGAGGTGGAATGTTGGAGGAGGGTGGGTAATGGTCCAGGAGGGTAGGGGAGGTTCTGGGAGGAGGTATAATGTTGGAGGAGGGTATTGGAGGTAATGGGAGGAGGTAGAGTGTTGGAGGAAGGTGGGCAATGTCCAGGAGGGTAGGGGAGGTTTTGGGAGGAAATAGAATGTTGGAGGAGGGTATTGGAGGTAATGGGAGGAGGTAGAATGTTGGAGGAGGGTGGGTAATGATCCACAGAAGGGTAGGGGAGGTTATGGGATGATGTAGAATGTTGGAGGAGGGTGGGTAATGGTCCAGGATGGTAGGGGAGGTTATGGGAGGATGTAGAATGTTGGATGAGGGGAGGGGAAGTAATGGGAGGAGATAGAATGATGGTGGTGATGGGTAATGGTCCAGGAGGGTAGGGGAGGTTATGGGAGGAGGTAGATTATTGGAGGAGGGTTGGTAATGGTCCAGGGAGGGTAGGGGAGGTGATGGTAAGGTGGGGGTGCGTGAATGTGAGGTCTGGGTATTTCATGTTAGTGGAGAGATCTGTAGAGCCACTCTTTTTTAAGTAAGTTCCAGATTGAAGAATTTTGTACGGTAATGGGGGTGAGTGGTGGTTAGGGAAGGTGATGGAGGTTCGAGGAGGGGATGAATTAGGTAGCTGAATGTTGGGGGAGGTGGGGTGGCGTTGGATGGTCTAAGAGGGTAGGGAGGTGATGGGAGGTTTTTCGAGAAACTTAAGAATTTTGTTTCCTTGTAGTATCCCAGGGAATGACCAGTCTTCCTGTCTACTGCAGAGTATTAACACACTCGGCACTTAGAAAATTGTGGAATTAAGGCCATTTAAACGATCAGGAAGGTGTTAATGTTATCCTTGGTCATCTATTAATCCCTCCGGGGCCTTCCATCTTCACAATTTTCAGGTGATACATAACATTAATGTACGCAATTAATTTTAATGAAGCTCCTATGTAATTTTCGTTTATAATCCACTTTTGGGAGCTCTGTTCTCACCCCATTACGACGAAATGAGGCGAACCTCATCTTAACCACATCCTAAACTCATAATACAGATTTAATTATAAGGATCTGATTATGATTTTTTCCACCAGCTCCTTATGTCTTCAGGAAGCAGGTGAGGTGGGGTGGAAAAAGGAAAAGCCTGGTGGATCCTAAGACATATGCCAAGGCACCTGGTTAAACCAACTGTTGCTTAGATTTTTCTATTTGCCTCCACCCACCTGCCAGAGATTCAAATTTTCAAAATCAGTGTCTCCATCCCTAAATTTGAAGCATTCTGCATGATAAGTGGGTGTAATATTGAAGATTAATGAAGCATGAAGATTGTAAGTGCTGTTGAAAAAAATTAACATATGAAGGAGTACGGTAGCACGTGCGAGAGCAGCTGCCTTCCTTTCGTACCTGCTGAAGCACAATTGGGATATACATGACAATGAGTACCGGACACCATGAAGCGAAGGGGAAACGTTCAATTCATCGTACGCAGTCCCATTGAGGATAATACGATACTTGGCGCTGATTATAATTTCTCCGGAATAGTGTTTCCAGAGTTCTGCAGGACACCTGGCTAAAGGCGATAGTTCTGCAAAAACACGACCCCATTAACTATTTTTTTGATATCACCTGTTTCCCCCCTTTATATCAAGATGGTAGCTAGAAATAAGGGGTTGTCAGTTTAGAATATAGCTAATAATATATTGCATCAAAATTGATCCTGCAGTATCAATGGAAGAATTGGCACTGTTTTTCCACAAACAAGCAGATGTTGAAAATTTGAATAGAAAAGGGTTCCACTTGAAAGGTTTTGTGGAAAAAAGGCAATTGCAGATGCAACAAGTCGGGATTCTTCATGGGATTCTAGTCGCAGATGGAGATCGAGGCACGTGGACACAAGGCTAACGGTAAAGGGTTGAATATCTTAAGACAGCTGCCCTTTACCTGTTGTCTACTCCTGTTTTTGGCTAAGCATATGCCCGAGGGTCCTTTTTTCTTGACTCTCTTTTTTACTTTAAGGAGGGCCTAGCATCTGCACTCGTTTCCTCCCACGAAACAAAAGATCTCAAACTATGAACTATTCAAGAGAACCCTCGATTTAAGCCTTTTCTTTACTTATTTTTAATTACTCGGCTTTGTTTTGGTGAAATTCGTCTTGAAAATTGTGAGGGCAAAAAAAAAACCTTAATTTTTCCGTGACGTAAAAGGGAGGGATGCAATCTGGCAGATTCATAGGCTACCCATAAGGCGCATTGATTGGTGCAACTACCGCAGTGCCTCTGGTCCCATGATAATAACCGTTCCCAAATGTTGTTCACATCTGTGGCCCGACGCATCCATTGCGGTTAAAGGGAGTTTTTTGAAAAACCTTAAATCCTGGACCATTTTCAACTTGATTTTCAGGGGTTTGTTCTAATTATGGGAAATTTCAACCATTATCTTGAAGAAAGAGGCTCAAAATTATCCCAAAATGACAATATCTCGAAGATATAAGCTCAGAATCATCCCAAAATTCAATTATCTTGCAGAAGGAGGCTCAGAATCATCCCTGAATGCCATAATCTTGAAGAAGGAGGTTTGTACTTTGTAATTGTTACCTCGAAATGACAATATCTCGAAGACAAGCTCAGAATCATCCCAAAATTAAATTATCTTGCAGAAGGAGGCTCAGAATCATCCCTAAATGCCATAATCATGAAGAAGGAGGTTTGTACTTTGTAATTGTTACCTCGAAATGACAATATCTCGAAGACAAGCTCAGAATCATCCCAAAATTCAATTATCTTGCAGAAGGAGGCTCAGAATCATCCCTAAATGCCATAATCATGAAGAAGGAGGTTTGTACTTTGTAATTGTTATCTCAAAATGACAATATCTCGAAGATGCAAGCTCAGAATCATCCCAAAATTAAATTATCTTGCAGAAGGAGGCTCAGAATCATCCCTAAATGCCATAATCATGAAGAAGGAGGTTTGTACTTTGTAATTGTTACCTCGAAATGACAATATCTCGAAGACAAGCTCAGAATCATCCCAAAATTAAATTATCTTGCAGAAGGAGGCTCAGAATCATCCCTCAATGCCATAATCATGAAGAAGGAGGTTTGTGCTTTACCTCGAAATGACAATATCTCGAAGATAGAGGCTCAGAATCATCCCAAAATTCAATTATCTTGCAGAAGGAGGCTCAGAATCATCCTTAAATGCCATTATAGGATGTTGGTGCTGATTGCACTAATTGTACCAAATGAATGAATATAGAATATTATTATTATTATCTTGAAGGCTCGTAATTATCCCAAAATCGCAATTTCTCGGAGATGGAGTCTCAGAATCATCCCAAAATACCAGAATCTAGGTGGTTGACGGGGATGTGGGGGATAGTCGAGGAGGTATGAATGAATGGGAGGAGGTGGTGAATGTGGGGAAGGGTTATTTATTATTTAGTGTTAGTGGAGTTGGGAACCCAATTTTTTATAAAGTTCCAGTTTTGTTGGCTCCTCCTCCATAACTGCCAGATAACCTTTTCGATTTGAAATATCAAAATCTTACACACCCAGCTGGTCATCACGATTTAAAACAAGCTCTCCAATTCAAGAAAACGATGACTACACGGTTAGAAAAAATTGTTCTCCAAAACTAAAAGATTGGAACAAAAAAGGATCCCCATTGTGTCTTGAGTTTTGAGTGTTAAAGGACATTGGCCGTTACGCTGTTGAATCTAATGTGTGGCCGCCATCCGTGCAGTCTTAACTTACAACCCGCAACTTCCAAGATTTCCTTTCTTCTCGAATTCGGACACAAGAAACAAAAAGACTCTCAGATTCTCGACCTTGAATTTTCTCAAATATTGTTTTGTCCTCGTATGAATGTGAACTGAACCAATAAGTCTTCAGATACGCCACATGAGAAAATAACAGCGTGAAATCATTTTTTGAAAATCAATGGTGTTTTCTATTTCCTTAAAGGTTGAGAACCCCTGAAGGTGGACGAATTTCCGAGAGTATACAGGTTGGCAGATGGAGTTTACACCTGTATTTGGCAGCTGCCGCCTTCACCTCAATCTCACCATAAAAATGGAACAAATCTTACAATTAAAAGAATATTCCGAGGTAATTTTTATCATGTTTTGAATGAAGCAGGTGTGGAGGAAGTCTATTTAGTTTCTTCAGCAGAGTACGACCGAGATAAGGCACTGATTCATGAAAGGAGTACAATGGCCGAAAGTTAACGGCCATTAAAACCTTTTTGTTTCTTCGATTCGCACGGTTCGCGACATGTGATGTCACACAAAAAAATGGTCCCAGCCGTGGGAAACGTCCTCAGCGGGAGGCTCCGAAAAAACACATGTGTCCAAAATCCGCGGTCTATCGGGGGGCACGTGTTTCAACCACGTGTGCCATCAAGGGGCCACCTAATAAAAAATCAACTCCATGCGACCAGCTTTTTTTCAAGTCGCGCCATAGTCGTGACATGCGATGGCCCTTTTTCTCTCCCACACCAAAGGATTCCCCAGACACGGCAACTCCATAATTATCCTCTCAAAACGAATAGAACAATACTCGTCGCAAAATCGACATTTTCTGTCAAACATGTGTCATCTTCTCGAGTTTACCTGGACCCTAAAATTAATAAATTACAAAAAACCGCTTCATTAACTCAGCTACTGAAATTCCCACGATTTATTTTATCGTGTGGAAACCATCTTTTGGTGTTTTTCATTGTCAACGCCATCATTAGGGAAAGCTCGTTTTCGCCTGTTAGAGCCCATTCTCTAATCGGATTAGCCGAGGTTTGGTCTTAACCGAAAAGCATTTAAAGATCTATTAGCATAAGAACTTTAGTGAACCCCTTTCTGTTTGACAGAAATGGATATACCCCCGGGGGATGAGAAAACATTGGTGAAAAGGGGGTGAGAGTTTCAATAACAATAGTTCGTTATGTGTCAACCCCATTAAGTATACGGACCATTAAAACGATCCCTCCATAACCTATTTAATTTCCGAGCAACATGTCGTATTCAGTGCTTGTTAAAAAGGGCTTTAAATTCTAGAAATAGTTCAACAATCAAGCTTGCCACATTCTACAAATCCCATCACCTCCCCCACCACTCTCCCATCACCTGAGCATATGAGCTGAATGATATTCCTTGCTTATCAATCTAATTATTAATTTTCGAGGTGACCGCACCTCAGGATTACAATCGTAATAAAATTGGGAAAATAAATCAGGAAAAGTTAAATAGATTCAAAAATTGGCTCCCGGACGGGAATCGAACCCGCGTCTTCGAATTGGTACTGCCAACGTGCTAACCATTACACCACCGATGAACTGATAATGAATGGATACACATTTCCTTGCTTATCCAGCACGCTGTAATGAATTTCAACGGCCTGACAACTCAATATACTCTAATATCTTGGCTGGATACCAGCAAAATGTGTTGGATTGTACTTGGATAATGCTCCTTTAAAGTATGTCGATATCATCACCGCAGAGCATCTAATCTATAGCCAGCAATTGATTATCTGGTTAGCCTGATCATTCTGGTCAGCTCATTGAAAACAATCTAATTACTGGAACTTCACGAAAATTGATCGACAGATGTAAAGATCGTATCGGCTTCGACTACAAATTAGGTGACGCCTAGATGAATTTTTAATTAAAAAATAAGATCTTCCTCATTTCCAATTTTCTTCCACCTTTTTTTTTCATAGATGAATTAGTTTGTCGTCCTAAGATAAATGAATTTCCTGTCCTATTAATTCCAATTAGTGAATTTGACGTCCAAGAAAGGGCCGCAGTTGGAGGGCTTTCCGTCTAATCCTTGGGCATGTGTAAGATAAGTTCGAGAGGAGATAAAGAGGTAAAAACGGTTATCTCACAGATGGCCGATGCGTTTTACCCCGGACTTGACCCTTTTTTTTGCCTTCTAAAACGCTTTGAATAGACTTAAGCCTCGTGAGAAGTAAAAAGGCAACCCTTTTGATTAATTGTTTTAAATTTTCGACGGTTCGAGCGAAAAACATCTGCGGTAAAAAAGAAATTCGGACATCGATAGCGAGATAATGAGCGTATTTGGGACAAGTAAGCACCTGTCTCTTGCATAACTACAGGTGCTTCAACAAAATTTTTATAAACTTTAATAAAGCACAATTTTCTTTTTCTCCCTCAAGTCCTTGAAGCCCAGACACCCATATCCACCCTTCATCTGCATTATTCATGTAGAGTAATGAGTCTCGCCCAATTACCCTACAGGATCTTCTATGCAAGAGTGCTTTCCAGCAAAAAAAAATTTTCGAAAAAAAAATTTCTTGAAAATTAGTATTCATGATAGATGAAAAATTACTTCCTGGCTTTCCGGTTTGATCAGATAAAAGAAACTATTGCCCCGCATTAGAAAAATCATCTTTGATAGGAACGAGTCTTGAATTCGAAGATGCAAGGGCCTCAATGGGAGGACGTGTCGAGGCTTAATTTGCTCGTGGAACAATGGCACTTAACTAAACAATAAGAAGCCTTGAAAAATTATTTTTTCCACTTCACCGAATGGGTTTGTCCGGAGCTTCAAATCGGATTTGGACGAATTTATCACATCCAGCTGGAAAATTCAGATATCTATCAGATTCCATAACTTCCACTTGAATCGTTCAATTAGTCAAGCCAGGCTCCATTTGGCCTCTTCCTTCTACTTATGGGCTCCACATTGAGTCTGAAAACTGTTGTAATGACGGGACTGAAAGATCCAAGGAAACAAAGCAGCCTAATGGTAGCAAAGCAAAGTTCTCCACCCAGAGTGAGGTGAGTTCATCGGTCAGACATTGTGGGGTTTAGACAGGCTCTGCTATCATTTGGCTCCTTCCTTGAATGACCATGGGCTTCACAGTGGCCACGGGGTTTGCAAACTGTTGTAAGGACAGGACTGGAAGAAATCATCCAATGGAACGAAGGAACCAAATGGTAGCAAAGCAAAGTTCGCCTCCCAGGGGGTGGTAAGTTCATCAATCAGATATGGTGAGGTTTTACCAAGCTTTGCTTTCATTTGGTTCCTCCTTCCCTTGGATGACTCATGGGCTCTACACTGACCACAGGGTCTGCAAACTCTGGGAAGGCCTGAACTGAAAGAACGAAGGAGCCAAATGGAGTACACCGGCCAGAGATGGTGGAGTTCAGCTAGGCTCTACTGGATAACCTCTCCTGTATGTCTCAATTTGGGCCCTACAGGCCACAGGGTCTGTTGGAATGCCTGAGTGATAGAAATCATCCAAGAGAACATCTAATGGCTGCAGAGCACAGCACTCCACCCAGGGAGTTGATTTCATCATTATGAGATGTGTAGGTTTAGCCAGGCTCTGCTATCATTTGGCTTCCTCCTCCCTTGAATGACTCCACAGTGGCCACAGTATCTGCAAAGGAAGGCCAATTAATTGGTAGCAGAGGATCTTCACCAACGCATTCGATCTTATAAAATAGAATAATAGTAAAGCGTGAGAATGCAAGGAACAAAACGAAGACGGCCTCCATTTCCAAGAAGAAACGAGTCTCCCATTAATATGCCCCGAGGGTTTAGGAGGGACGGGGCATGAAGGTGGTTCTGATACAATGAAAGTCGCGATACGACGATAAACCGACACGGATGTTGAATAACAAAAACGCGACCCCGTCAACGGGAATCTTCCACCCCCCTTAAAATCCTTGAATTTATAAAAAGTCATCCTATTTTCGAAATATTCTGATTTTTATCTCTATCATCGAATAATTTCTCAATAAAGTTTCTTCTCCAGTGAAGAACCTCCACAGCAGAGAAGCCTTCAAACGAGCAAACATTTTAATCTAGATACGGGCTACCAGCATTTTATCGCATTCCCCCTTTATTTACAAGATTTCCGTCTTGAGAAACTTTTTTTCGGGAAATAATTAACGGTGCCATTTGTTTGAAGAGGGTTGGAAGGGTTGAATAGCAGATGGGCCAACGGTCAGTATCAAGGAGAGAGCTAATGACCCTTAAGAAGCAGTGCACATGGCATCGTTTCCACCCCCTTACATTCCTATTTACAACCCCTAGAGAATCATCACTATTCTTCCATCGTCTCTTTTTATACACCCCTTAATTGGCCATGGGCGTTAAAAACGGATCTAATGGTAATCTAATTAGACCGTTTTTTACACCCTATAAAAACCACATGTTGGCTTCCAGTTCAAAAAATAAGCGAGCGTAAGATGACTGGAGAAGCCGCAATACCGGAGCAACGCCTTCAAGTCAAAACATTTGGAGATGTCGAGATGGTATCGTGGGAAAACGAAACCAGTTGACGACATAAGGTTGATTCGGGTCCTCATGACAGTTTCTGAGGTCAGGAATGTAAATAAATACCAATCTTAACCCTCCGAGGGTGTGAAAGACCGGAGGGATACTCGGAACTTGCCCAATCACCCTTCTCCACCATCATTAGTCCGCCTTCGTTATTTACAATGATCCTTTAGAACTGATTTTTTTTCTATTTCGACGTCTCAACCGTTTTGAAGACCTCAAAAATGTTTAAACATTAATTCAATAAAACAAACATGATAATATCTATTTGGTTTTTGACAAATCTTCCTGAGATAAGAGATAAAGGCAGGTGAGGATGAACACCTTTTGGTGAGCATCCATCTGTCCTGGTTATCGAGGAAAATCTACAAATGTGAAGATTAACTCCCGGGAGTGTAATTTTCTTATAAATCCGATCACTGTCATTATTGTTGGCTTTATCGAATGAAATCGGTGCGTGATTCGGAACGTTTTGCTTTATTATAAGGAAGACGCTTTCTTTAGTAAACGATTGGGTCAATCGATAGAATCCACATGTTTAAAGCGCTTTTGTTGTCCAAAAAACTGGATTTTTAGGACAATTTTGACGCCTTCCTTCCATAAACATGGTACGCATACATAGCCCGAGTAACCAAATTCCCCAATTGATTCAGAACGCCAAAACCACCTAAACTGCCCAAATCAACCAACCAACGACCAACGAAACTGTCCAAAACACAAAAAACACCCAATTCCCATACTTCCAAAATTGCCCAAACCACCCAAATCATAAAAACTGACCAAACCTCCCAAATTGCCCAAATCACCCAAACAGCCTAGACGTCCAAAACGGCCCAAACTTCCCTAACCATCAAAAATGCCCAAATCACCCCAATTTAAAAGACCTACGAAACTTCCCAAACCGCCCGAACATCCAAACTGCCCAAATCAGCCCAACTTACAAGACCTACAAAACTGCCCAAACTGGCCAGATCGTCAAAACTGTCCAAACCTTCCAAACTGTTCAAACCGCCCTTACCTCCAAAACCGCCAAAAATGTCCAAATCACCTACACAGCCCAGACCTTCAAAACGCTTCAAACTGTCCCAATCATCGTAACTGCTCAAATAAAGCCAACTAGGTACTCAGACCTCCTAAACTTTTGAAACCACCCAAACTTGAAAAACCGCCGAAATTATCCAAACTTCCCAAACCGCCTAACTAACCCAAATAGCCCAGACCTCAAAAACTGCCCAAACTGGCCAAATCGTCCTAACTGTCCAAGCCCAGATCGCCCAAACCACTTAAACTCCTCAACCCAAAGGGGTGCAACGGGGAACACCAAAATGCAGACGTTTTTCATGCGGGGAAGTTAATATCACAACTTATTCCGGCTGCTGAAGAAGGGTTTTAGCGTGGCGTGGAGTGTTTTGTAGGATAAGGTAAACGATTTCTTAGTAAACGATTGGGTCAATCAATAGACTCCACATGTTCCAAAAAAGAGCTTCTGAATGAAGGAATCAAATTGCGGGGTTCGAATTGATTCTTCCCCAACCCCTCGGATCGTTTTCTCCCTTTTTTAATCCGCAGTGACAGTTGTTCCATCAAAACCACAAAAGAGTTTTGTGTCTCTTAAAAAACGAATGATCTGTATCGCCCTCGCCAACCCCCCAATATGTCATTCACTTGCTACTCTTTTATATCCTTTATAAAAAAAGTTAAAAAGGGATGCCTTTTGAATAATTTTTTGCTATTGCTATCATCGAGGTTTCATGAGGATGTGAAACCTTTTTATTTTATGGTTTCATGGATGTGGTAGTTATGATTTACCACATCCTATTACTCATAAAATTGGTGAAAAATGAAGGTTGCGCAGGTTGACCAAGAGCTTCAAAACTTGACAACCGTTCGTCCGATTTGTCATCCCCTTTAGAGGCGCCTAATTCATTTGCTGTAATTCCCTCTGGTTCTCACGTGATGTCGGACAATTTAATGAGCCGACGGGTTTTTTCTAACTCCCCTCTTCATCGCAACCTTTCTTTTTATCGTTTCCTCCGACGCCGACCGTGCTCTATGAATACGCTTGGGTGCTTCGTGTAATTCCTCGGTTCATAACGATCATCAAAAGTTGATTTAGAGACTCCTCCGCCTCTTGCCGTCACTCTTCATAATCACTGTGACAACCCTTCAGAAAATTACATTCGGCACGTTTTGTCTCGTCAGCGACCGTTTCTTTTTCGACAATTTTCCGTGTAACCAAGATAATTGAGATCTTCGGAGCATCCTGATCGCGTCAACAAAAAGACCGCAGATGAGGAAATGTCCAACAACTTGATGACATTTTGGATGTTTTTTTAATCTGTTGATTACTATCAGGATGATGACTTGTTTAGGCGATGATTATACGTTAGATGATCTCTGGTCACCAATTATTCTTTCAAGCCTCTAAAAGGGCCCGAACTTCCAATATTTGCATTGCTCTCCAGGAAGTCCGGTATCCCGGAAGTCAAAGCCACGTGCTATTTCTTCACACCTGCATCGCGCACGTGCACAAATCTCCACCTACTTCCCCTTTTTTGAAAATGCAGCTTCCTTTGGTTTTTTCTGCACTTTATCAACTAATGATGGGTTTTTAAAAAGTTGAAAAATTCTCGTGCACTTAGCAGATTAGATAAATATGAAGTCGCCGGTGGTTTTTTCTGTTCGCTAATGGAGTCGAGACCCCCGGGGGTGTGAGAGCAACAGATGTTCCTGACCCAGTGAGCAAAGACACCGTATGGGGTTGTTATGCATCCTAGAGGAAATGAGATCATGTCGCATGAATGGGGGCACCGAGCGCTTCCTCTGGCTAAAATTAGAGTACGCCCTGCGGGGAGCTACGTCTTCGAGCACTTTCGAGCTTTAAGGCAGATGCCGCTTTCTGACGTCGGGCAGGTGACTTTGTCTCTCCACGGTCCACCTGCGAGCCGTCACCTGCCCTCAAAAAAGCGTCCGCGAATATTATTTTTGATTTTCTTCTTTTTCGGATGCTTCGCAGATGTTGCTCAATGACTATGAAGCCATTTCCTCCCGATAATAAAATGCCCATTACCTAATTACACCCTCTAATTTAATGCTTCCCCTAATTTTGACAAACGGATTGAACCGTGAAATTGTTTTGGTGAAAACATAATGGAAACAACTCGACCCAAACGAAAATTTTTCTAATTTTTTTTATAATGACTTATCAATCATTTTGACGCCTCCCGGCATTCCGCCCCAATTAACGGAATTGTTTTAAAAATTAACATGTTATACAATTGGAAAGTAAGAAGCTTTCCAGATCAACGATCCGAGCTTTACTTTCATCATTCAAAACCTCCCAGTTGCACAGAAGCCATTCGTTTCATGGGCCGACAAAAAATATCAGTCTTGCGTAATAGACATTCTTATGTTTTTAAAAGACAGGATATTGAAAGATGAAAGGATTTACTTTCGACAGAAAACGTGTAGTAAGAGCCGATCGCCTCATTTCCTCTGCAGCTTCCTTTTGATTTCAAATGCCTAATTATCCTGGTCAAGACACCAATAGCCCGAAAAGGCCATATAAGGTATTTTGTTTCTCTAAGGAAATGTGTAGGGATTGGTCTCCTGATTAACCAAAAAAAGTCCATAACCGAAAACCGTGCGCTATGGAGTCAGTTTTTTTTTTTTTTTTTCGTTTTTCTCAAATATCTCGAAAACCGTAGGTCGCAGGTGAAATACTGTTTAGTACGAAATGAAAGATTTTTGAATTTGCTACAATTTTGAGCTAATACAATTTTTTGTAGGACCAAACGTATCTGAGCTACGAGGTAGACAAAAAAACTGGGTTTGCTATTTTGACCTCTGAAGGTTTACCAAACCAGGAGATTTCAGTTTCATTTTGAACTGGCTGCAATTTAGGTATACTGAAGGCATTGATTTGCAGAATATTTGCAGAATGCACTTGATTCAGGTCCGTTTTCTTTTTTTCAGCTATTTTAGAAATTGAAAACATTCATAAGGTTTTTGGCAACTTGATTTTGGGACCTTTTCAGAGAGATAACCCCACTTTTGGTTTTGAATTATTGAACACCCAAACCTTCCCCAACCAGGGTAGGATCGGGAAATTTCCGAAGGGATGCTGCAGGGCAGGTCCCGATTATGGTACTTTTTTGGACACTTAGGGGCCCGTTTTAGCTTGATTTTCGATCCTTATTGGGCACTAAGGGCCCTTTTAGATTGAATTTTCATCCTTTTTGGGCACTAAGGGCCCTTCAAGATTGAATTATGATCCTTTTTGGACACTAGGGGCTCTATAAGATTGAATTTTAATCCATTTTGGACACTAGGGGCCCTTTTAGATTGAATTTTGATCCTTTTAGTTCACTAGGGGCTCTTTAAGATTGAATTTTGATCCTATTTGAACGCTTGGGGCCCGTTAAGACTGAATTTCGATCTTTTTTGGACACTAGGGGCCCTTTAAGATTGAATTTTGATCCTTTTTGGACACTAGGGGCCCTTTAAGATTGGATTTTGATCCTTTTTGGACACTAGGAGCCCTTCAAGATTGGATTTTGATCCTTTTTGGACACTAGGGGCCCTTTAAGATTGGATTTTGATCCTTTTTGGACACTAGGGGCCCTTTAAGATTGGATTTTGATCCTTTTTGGACACTAGGGGCCCTTTAAGATTGTATTTTGATCCTTTCTGGACATTAGGGGCCCTTTAAGATTGGATTTTGATCCTTTTTGGACACTAGGGGCCCTTTAAGATTGGATTTTGATCCTTTTTGGACACTAGGGGCCCTTTAAGATTGAATTTTGATCCTTTTTGGACACTAAGGGCCCTTTTAGATTGAATTTTGATCCTTTTTAGATACTAGGGGCCCCTTTTAGATTGAATTTTCTTCCTTTTTGGACAATAGGGGCCTTTTTAGTTTGAATTTTGAGCCTTTTTGGAAACTAGGGTACCTTTTTAGCTTGATTAATGAACCTTTTCGGACACTTGGGGCCCTATTTAACTTTATTTATGATACTTTTAGACATTAGGCCTTTTTAACTAGATTTTGTTCCTTAACTACAAAAATCTTTTTGCTTGATTGTTGACCTTTTTG
>JAGWEN010001183.1:0-36878 GCA_018703685.1 Orius laevigatus
GTGAAAGGTAAAGGGTCATAATAGGTGAAAGGTAAAGGGTCATAATAGGTGAAAGGTAAAGGGTCATAATAGGTGAAAGGTAAAGGGTCATAATAGGTGAAAGGTAAAGGGTCATAATACGTGAAAGGTAAAGGGTCATAATACGTGAAAGGTAAAGGGTCATAATACGTGAAAGGTAAAGGGTCATAATACGTGAAAGGTAAAGGGTCATACTATGTCAAGTGTAAAGGGTCGTAATTTGTGAAAAGTAAAGGGTCGTAATCAGTAAAAGGTGAGGGGTCGTAAAAGGTAAAGGTTCGTAATCGTTGAAAAGTAAAGGGTCGTAATAGGTAAAAGGTCGTAATCGTTGAAAAGTAAAGGGTCGTAATAGGTAAAAGGTCGTAATCGTTGAAAAGTAAAGGGTCGTAATAGGTAAAAGGTCGTAATCGTTGAAAAGTAAAGGGTCGTAATAGGTAAAAGGTAAAGGGCCGTAATCAATAAAAATTAAAGGGTCGTAATCAGTAAAAATTAAAGGGTCGTAATCAGTAAAAATTAAAGGGTCGTAAAATGTAAAGGGTCGTAATCAGTAAAAAGTAAAGGATCGTAAAAGGTATTTGGTCGTAATCTGTAAAAAGTAAAGGGTTGTAATCACTAATCAGTAAAAAGTAAAGGGTCGTAATCGGTGTAAAGGGTCGTAATCGGTGAAAAGTAAAGGGTCGTAATCGGTGAAAAGTAAAGGGTCGTAATCGGTGAAAAGTAAAGGGTCGTAATCGGTGAAAAGTAAAGGGTCGTAATCGGTGAAAAGTAAAGGGTCGTAATCGGTGAAAAGTAAAGGGCCGTAATCGGTGAAAAGTAAAGGGCCGTAATCGGTGAAAAGTAAAGGATCGTAATCGGTGAAAAGTAAAGGGCCGTAATCGGTGAAAAGTAAAGGGTCGTAATCGGTGAAAAGTAAAGGGTCGTAATCGGTGAAAAGTAAAGGGTCGTAATCGGTGAAAAGTAAAGGGTCGTAATCGGTGAAAAGTAAAGGGTCGTAATCGGTGAAAAGTAAAGGGTCGTAATCGGTGAAAAGTAAAGGGCCGTAATCGGTGAAAAGTAAAGGGCCGTAATCGGTGAAAAGTAAAGGGCCGTAATCGGTGAAAAGTAAAGGGTCTTACTCCGCGAACATTTAAGGGTCATACTTCGCAAACATTTAAGGGTCATACTTCGCAAACATTTAAGGGTCATACTTCGCAAACATTTAAGGGTCATAATCCACAAAATTAAAGGGTCATAATCCACACAAATTAAATGGGCATCATCCACCTATATTAAAGGGTCATAATCCACATATATTGAAGTATCATAATCCATACAAATTAAATTGTCACAGTCCACGCAAATTAAAGGGTCATAATCCACCATTTTAGCTCCTTTGACCAACTCATTATTTCTTTCCACTCGTAAAGAAGGAAAAGACATTTGCCACGAAAGCAAACAAAAGAAAGTAAAACGTGTCAAGTATACAAACAGTTTACCTTCTTTTTTTTAATCTCGAAGGATGCTAAAGAGGAGTGGAGGGGGGTGGGGGAGGGGATATCCTTCCTCTGACCTGTGTTCGAATTGAGAATGAGGTCATACTGGGGAGGAAGAATCGATATGCATTCTGCGGCGGGTGGGGAAAAGTTGACTAAAAACCGATGGAAATTGCAACTCCACTTAATTTTCTCATCCGAGTTTATAACTGATAAAAATAATGAAAGAAATAACCGCTATGACAATGGTATGGAGAAATGCAATAACTCGAACTTTCTCAATTTGGTTCTACCCCCACATCCTCCACGTACCCCACCCTCCTCGTCACTCCCACAACCTTCCTTCAACCTACCCCATTCACCCAACTCTGTCAACAATGATCGCTGAAATGTGTAAACCTTTGAAATGTCACAGAATGGGAAATGGAACGGCCTGATAGCTGATCTTGTCAATCGTAAGACGGATATGGTGATGACTTCTTTGATGATCAACTCCGAAAGGGAGGCGGTCGTCGACTTCTCAGTTCCGTTTATGGAGACCGGGATGGCGATCATCGTCGCCAAAAGGACAGGAATCATCTCGCCGACCGCCTTTTTAGGTAAGGACAACTCTCTTATAATCGGAAATAGAGGAGAAGTATGCTTATAAGTTATAAGTTAAGTACTACTTTTGTAATTCCTATTGTAATGCTTGCAACATTCATATTTTTCTCCCTTTTTGTTATACCAGGTGATAGTACTCCTTCATAGTCCCTAGATAGCTCTAATATCTCAAAATCTACAAAAAAACGTAATTTTCATCTTTTCCCCCCTTGTTGTTCTAACAGATGATAGTACTCCTTCATAGCCCCTAGATATCTCAAAATCGACTAAAAGGAACTTTCATCTTTTTCCCCCTTGTTGTTCTACCAGATGATAGTACTCCTTCATAGCCCCTAGATAGCTCTAATATCTCAAAATCGACACACAAAAAAGTAACTTTCATCTTTTTCCCCCTTGTTGTTCTACCAGATGATAGTACTCCTTCATAGCCCCTAGATAGCTCTAATATCTCAAAATCGACTTTCATCTTTTTCCCCCCTGGCCCTTCAAATAGTTTTTCCCAAAAAAAACGTTTTCCTAGACAAAACGGTTTTTTCGGTTGATGAAAACCGGTTAACTGATGGCCACTCGACTCCTCCAAAGGCAACCCCTCGTCCATTTACGAATTGAATCGTGTATCTGACGTCGAGATCGATAAACATCGAAAGGCGAAAAAATTTACATTTTGACGAAACCCTCTTTTTGAGGAGACGCCTTTATAACCCATGTTGACCTCAAAACGTATGAAATTAAATTTAAATCCCCTTTTTCCAGGGTCCACACGGGGATTTATGCTTAATTAAAACAATACCGAAAAGAAAAAACAAGCACGACCTGTACGTCGTCTAGGATTAGCATTCAGCTCTCTTCTGTTATTTTATCCTTGTTTATTTATTTACTTTTTCGTTTTTATTTTTAAATTCACTCATAATAAACTTTTGCTGTATCGATTTGCTTTTAAATGAGCGAAATGAGGATTTATCCCAGTTATTTTAGGATTTTTCGTCATTTAAAACTCACAAAACGCTTAACCTTATGGACTTTTACCCTTGCTATATAAACATAATCCTTTTCTCTATATACTTTGACCATTGCTAGATAGACATAATCCCTTTCTCGGTAGAGTTTGACCCTTGCTAGAGAGGGTTTGACCCTTGCTAGCATACTTTTGACCCTTACTAGACTATGTTGACCCTCCCTCGATAAACTTTGACCCTTCGTCGACATACTTTGACCCTTCTTCGACGTACTTTAACCCTTCCTAGATATATTTGATCCATTCTCTATATACTTTGACCCTTCCTCGACCTACTTTGACCCTTGCTAGATAGACAAAGTCCCTTTCTCTATATACTTTGACCCTTGCTAGATAGACAAAGTCCCTTTCTCTATATACGTTGACCCTTGCTAGATAGACATAGTCCCTTTCTCTATATATTTTGACCCTTGCTAGAAAGACATAGTCCCTTTCTCGATAAACTTTAACCCTTTCTAGACGTACTTTGACCCTCCCTCGACCTACTTTGACCCTTCCTCGACCTACTTTTGACCCTTTCTCTATATACTTTGACCCTTGCTAGATAGACAAAGTCCCTTTCTCTATATACTTTGACCCTTGCTAGGTAGACATAGTCCCTTTCTTTATGTATTTTGACAGCTGCTAGAAAGACATAGTCCCTTTCTCGATAAACTTTAACCCTTTCTAGATGTACTTTTCCCATCCTAGACTACTTTGACCCTTCTTTGACGTACTTCGACGTACTTTGACCCTTTCTCGACTTACTTTGACCCTTCTTTGACTTACTTTGACCTTCTTCGACTTACTTTGACCCTTCCTCGACTTACTTTGACCCTTCTTCGACTTACTTTGACCCTTCCTCGACTTACTTTGACCCTTACTCGACTTACTTTTACCCTCCCTCGACTTACTTTTACCCTCCCTCGACTTACTTTGACCCTTACTCGACTTACTTTGACCCTTACTCGACTTACTTTGACCCTTCCTCGACTTACTTCGACCCTTACTCGACTTAATTTGACCCTTCTTCGACTTACTTTGACCCTTCCTCGACTTACTTTGACCCTTACTCGACTTACTTTGCTAAAGGCAAGGAAGCCAAAACCAATTATGATCAATAAAAAATGATTTCGTGTGACCGACCTCAATAGCCTGCTTTCCTCCGGAAATCCAATAAATGCTCTGGTCTGGTAGTGAGTTCTCTACTCACCTCCATATATCCCATCACCACCCCTCCCCTCATATATTCCACCACCTCCCCCACATCCTCGTAATCAGCTTCCCCTACCTAACCAGCCCTCACTCCCCCACCCTTCGAAATCCTCTCCCAAACATACTACCTCCTCCCATCACCTCCCCTCCTGCTGTTTCTACCCACGTCATCCACTTTAAATACGAAGTAGGCACCCCTTACGTAGGCATTTCCTCTACTAGTAAACTTCCCACTAATTGTAAAGTGTTTTTAATGAAATGTTTTCAATGGAAAAGTTTTATGCTATTCAAAAGGAATCTCATTAGTAAATTCGCTCTTTACACTCTCTTAAACAAAAAGGTTGATTTATAAACTTTTGTAAAAAGTGTACCTACATGTCCGGAGATAGGGCCTTCCGTAACTTCCTCAAAAAGTCCGTTAAAAAAAATCTTTTTTGTGTTTTTAGAACCTTTTGACACTGCGTCGTGGATGCTGGTGGGCGTCGTCGCCATCCAAGCGGCCACTTTCACCATTTTCCTTTTTGAATGGCTCAGCCCAAGTGGTTTCAACATGAAGGTAAAATTTAACCTAAAACTCCTCGATATTTACCTCATTTTATGACGTTTTTTAGTGTTTTCAACAACAAAATGTATCTACTAGCCATAGATTTTCGCTGTTCAGGACGTACTGGCTCGTTTGGGCTGTTCTCTTCCAGGCTGCCGTCCACGTCGACTCTCCACGTGGCTTCACATCAAAGTGAGTCAACTCAACAATAGATGTGAGGGATGTAATATATAGGTTATATATGTGTGGAATCAGGTAAAGACTATCACAGAGGTAAAGACTATCACAAAGTCAGGAGCAGCTATCGCTACTATCAATCTGATCATCAGCGATTCACCCCGAGAGGCAGAGCAGGGTGGGAGACTGAGGGTACTTCCCCCCCGGGGAGGGGTCCGCTGTCTGCTCTCTCGAGGGGCACTTGGCCGTGGAGAGTCAGAGAGTCCGGGTGTTTCGCGTAGCGAAATCGCGTGTGCCTTATTCTGAGATGGTTCATAGTTTGATGTTTATCATTAATTATCATGTGTTCGAGGAGGGAGAGATACCCCCTCCAATATATGTATATGTTTGGAATGACCTATATTTTCGTGATCAGGAGATCGTACTGATTATAAGCCTCTAAGCCGAAAGCCTCCGTGAGGCCGTGAGGCCGACCCCAATAGCCTGCTTTCCTCCAGAAATCCGCTCAAAAAACGTGTCTGACGACAGAGAATTTTGTTTGTTCAGAGAAATTAGTGAAATTTTTTCTGTAAATTCTGGTGTATACAGGTTTTTACGTCCAAGAGAATCGAAACCTAATTCGATTAGAGAGGTAGGAAAAAAGTCATAGCGACGAAATTAATCTCTTGTAAAACGTCCCGAAAAAGGAGTTAGAAAAAAAAGGCCCTTCCTGCTTTCATTGGTAAAACCAATTAAAGCCGCCTTAAGGGGAGGTCCCTACTTTTCTCAAGGTTTCCGTTTAAATTAGAAAACTTAAGGGAATCTCTCCTTTTCCTATTTTTTGGTGGAGAAAATTCGATATCAAGCTCCTTTTTTTCATTACCAGACGTTTATGTCGCCTGGAAATTAAGAATAAAAGCAGCAATTGATGTTTTTGTGTTTTCAGATTCATGACGAACATGTGGGCCATGTTTGCTGTTGTCTTTTTGGCCATATACACTGCTAACCTCGCTGCTTTCATGATCACGCGTGAAGAATATCACGATTTTACCGGAATAGACGACTCAAAGGTGAGATATTCGATTATTTTGGACAAACTGATTGTGCCTTTTAGCTTTCGAAACCGTACAGCCATAAGCCGATGTATAAGTTCGGAACGATACCTTTCAGCCATACGGATTCGACGCTCAAAAAGTATTTTCAAGAGATGCACAATTATATGAAGCCTTTTAATCGTACGTCGGTGAGCAGCGGAGTAGACGCAGTCACTAGCGGGTAAGTGCTAAAGAATAGGCTCTAGCCAATAGAAAACGGTTAATCCTCTCGCTCTTTCCAATGGCAAATCATGGCTAACCCAATCTCCTTAGGAAACCTTTATTGTACAAGAAAAATCGATGTTTTCTAGGGATTTGGACGCTTTTATCTATGACGGGACGGTCCTCGACTACCTAGTAGCTCAAGACGAAGACTGCCGCCTCTTAACCGTCGGTAACTGGTATGCGAAAACCGGTTACGGCCTCGCCTTCACCCGAAACTCAAAGTACCTCCAGATGTTCAACAAAAGACTCCTTGACTTTCGAGAAAACGGTACTTCCGTTATCCGATCTCGGTATAATAATCGATTTTTAGGTGATTTGGAAAGACTTCGAAGATACTGGATGACGGGGACGTGCAAACCAGGGAAGCAAGAGCACAAATCGTCCGATCCTTTGGCACTCGAGCAGTTCTTATCCGCATTCCTACTTTTAATGGCGGGAATACTTTTGGCGACTCTTCTCCTCGCTATGGAGCATCTATATTACAAATATGTCCGAAAGCATTTGGCCAAGACGGACAAAGGAGGATGCTGCGCGTTGGTCAGCTTGGTACGTGATCTCTCCTTTCCATTAGTATCCTTTAATGAGTTATCCTGATGGTCAGGGTAGCTTCTAACTTAATCCGCTGGGATGGTCCTGCAATTCAGTCACCTGACAGCCTACGGGGCCACCCAGCCTTCATTTACTTCTTGCTTCTCAGTGGGTCCACCTGAATCAGTGTTTCCTCCTCATTCTCTGGACACTTATTCTGCTTGTACCACCTTGCCAAAGTCCTGCTGCTGGAGCCAACATTCTCAGCTTCTGGAGGCATCCAGTCTATTGTCTCTACCTTATTGATGCTATCCTTATTTCCTCCTGGTTCCTTCTCACCTTGTTGGCAAATCTCTGCATCTCTTGGAGCCAACTTCTCAGCTCCTGGAAAGGTAGTCTTATTGGTCTCTACCTCATTGATGCTATCATTAATTCCTCCTGGTTCCTTCTCACATTATACCTCTTTGGCAAAGTCCTGCTGCTCTGGGAGCCAATATTCTCAGCTTCTGGAGACATGCAGTCTTATTGTCTCTGCCTCATTGATGCAATCCTTAATTCCTCCTGGTTCCTTATGACCTGGTGCCTCCTTGGCAATGTCCTCCTGCTCTTGGAGCCAACATTCTCAGCTTCTGAAGAGATGCAGTCTTATTGTCTCTACCTTATTGATACTATGCTTAATTCCTCCTGGTTACTTCTCACCTTGTGCCTCCGTGGCAATGTCCTGCTGCTCTTGGGAGCCAACATCCTCAGCCTCAGGAGACATGCAGTCTTATTGTCTCTAACTCATTGATGCTATCCTTAATTCCTCCTGGTTCCGTATCACCTTGTGCTTCCTTGGCAATGTCCTCCTGCTCTTGGAGCCAACATTCTCAGCTTCTGAAGAGATGCAGTCTTATTGTCTCTACCTAATTGATGCTATCCTTAATTCCTCCTGGTTACTTCTCACCTTGTGCCTCCTTGGCAATGTCCTGCTGCTCTCGGAGCCAACATCCTCAGCCTCTGGAGACGTGCTCTTATTGTCTCTACCTCATTGATGCAATTCTTAATTCCTTCTGGTTCCTTCTCACCTTGTGCCTCCTTGGCAATGTCCTGCTGCTCTTGGAGCCAACATTCTCAGCTTCTGGAGACATTCAGTCAATTGTCTCTACCTTATTGATGATATCCTTAGATGCAGGAAAGGATGTTGGTCAAGGGAAACCATCTACCGTTCTATAGCCTATCACCAGTGTTTCATTTCCATCCAATCCGGTTACCCTTCTGCTCTATGTGGCAACCATCTCCTCCAATGCCGCCGCACATTCTCAGCCTGTCCTGTCACAAACGACCAACAGTACTGCTAGCCAATAACACCCCTCTCTTTTCCAGAGTATGGGCAAATCTCTAACCTTCCGCGGCGCAGTCTTCGAAGCCCAAGGGATCCTCAAAGACCACAGATGTAACGACCCAATCTGCGACTCGCGCCTCTGGAAAGTCCAGCACGAACTCGACCTCGCCCGTCGCTTCATCCGGACGCTTGAACGCGAAATGGAATCCCAAGGCATCAAACCCTCACACAAGTCAGTATCACCATATAACCTCAAACTTCCCCACAAAATACGGCCATGAATGCCCCTTGTGTGTGTTTTTTTGTAGTTTTTTTCTCAAACACCTCCCAAAAAAGGAACAACCCTTTAGTTTTTAAAACTTTTTAAGATAATTTTTGAAAACACCACACTTTTTTAGGTGTATTGATTACACTGCATGATATTTTTTTTCCTCCCCAATATTCTTTTTGTTTGAAAAAATGGCCTTTTCGGGCCGTTTGAGGGTTTTTAGAACGTTCTGAATGTTTTTCCGAGGAGGCGTAAACGTCATGCTGAGCAGGAGACCTGCTGTTGGCTCCAGTGCGCAGAACCAGAGCCATCGCCGATCCCCTACCACTTCGCCCCGAGTCGGTAAGTCCCACAAAGCCAACGAAAAACAGGAAAACCGAATAAAAACCTGCATGCCTTGCACTCACCCGCTTTGGCCGTCTTTTTCTATCGTTTTCCATCTGTATAAAGACCAAAAAACACATTTTTATGCGTTTATATGCTAAAACCATTTTTACAGCTTGTTTCACCTCGACTGTTATACAGGGTGTCACGTTTCTATTTCTCATAACGGCGACACCCTGTAGCTATGACGTCACTTAGTTAGGTAACGTTTCAAGGTTATAAATAGGACATTTGTAAATATGACCATACTAGAGCTACCATCGACGTATCTAATTGCTGCTACCATGGAAACACCATGTGACGTCATACTCTCAATCAGAATACGTCGATGGACTTTTCAGCTTATTGTTTCCAGGATAGAAGCAGAAGTGCACCTTTTCAGAAATGCTTTAAAATGGTTTTTTTGACGATTATCATAGGAAATTTTGCGTTTTTTTCAGGCTGGCCTGTTACGACAAGTTTGTCGTGAACCCTGAAGTGATGAGGCCAAGGGATATGACAAGGAATCACGTCACGACGACAGAATATGAAGGAAGATTCTGCGCCTCGACCCCACAGCTCTACAGGTATCCATGATTTTCAACCAAAAAAGAAATTCTCTAAAAAATTTTCAGATCGAAAAAGAAAAAATTTAAAACGCGAAGCGACCCATTAATAGTTTTTAGGTATAATTTATTAAAATAAACAAAATTATAGTAGCAAGAGATCCCATTTTAGAGGCAAAAATGGAAGATTTATAATCTTTTATTAATTCCCACTAGGTTGAGCTAGCGTCGCACTACCCTAGCGGATGAGTTCCAAACTAATTCTTTTTTTCCTGCACAATGAAGCTCTATACTCAAAAATTAAAAAAAATCGTATATAATCGACATTTTAGTTATGCTATAGATACCAAATAACCCTAAAATTCACAAAAATTAGATCGTTTACTTTATATTTAGGAGGTCAAAACTATGAATGTTCTAGTACAAAAATGGGAACTGAAATTCCCTGTTTTGGGACTTTTACCTCACGGTCCAACGCCACCCTAGAGGAATGGGGCACCAAGAGAATTAAAGTTTTAAATTGCATAAGGTGCACTATTTTATGATTTCATCTTGTTTAGGACCATAAGGTTATTCTAAATCCAAATTTGCGGGAAACCCCCTCGTGTGCTTCGTCCGCCATTTTGAAAAAACTGGCCAAATTTGTGACTTTTTTTGGTTTTTAGTCTTTAGAGCGAAAACAATACATTTTAGGGACTTAATCACTAAGTACAAAATTAAAGATTATTAAATTCTGCGTCTAATAAGTGGTTAAAAGCCAAAATCGGTCCAGCCGTTCGGGAGATATCGATGTTCAAAATGGTAACTTTTTTTTTATTCCGGTTTTTGATCAAATTGCTTGCTCACTTTACTTGGGAAACCGGCCCTAAAAAAAGGTGTCATTTTTGAACGTCTATATCTCCCGAACGGCTGGACCGATTTTGACTTTCAAAAACTCATTAAACGCAGAATTTAATAATCTTTCTTTTTTTACTTCGTGGTTAAGTCGCTAAAATGCTTTGCTTTTGCGCTAGAGATCAAAAACTGAAAAAAGTCCCAAATTTGTCCAGTTTTTTCAAAATGGCGAACGAAGGCCAGGAGTAGAGGAGCCTCAAATTAGGATTTAGGACAAACTAATGGTCCTAAACAATGTAAAATCAAAAGAGGTATCGCAAATACGTGAGATAAAAGTCCCAAGGTCACCTTATTAGTTACCAAATCGTCCACCAGGCGCTCATAAACGACCTCAGCGCAACCTAAATTTGCACTCAAAGGTCCAAAATTGCTCATTTAAACGAAATTTATTTTTCTAGCGGAAAAACTGAAATAGCAGAAATGGAGACCGTTCTGTGATACGTGGAGAGTCACGATCGAAGCCGACTCCAGCCGACACTCAACTATAGATTTCCGGTCTGGTAGCTAAAGCCCTCCTGTGGGCGATACGTGCCCACAATCTCACCTGTACATAACTGTATACATAGAAATAAAGAAAACATAATTTAAATTAAATTCCGTTTCTCTAAGGTGAATACAGGCGCTTTAGAAGATTTCTTTATTTACAGGGTGTTTTTAATATCACTGTAGTTCGGCCACTCTCCACCATAGACGATGCTGCAACCTAGCGGCTCGATAAAAAATATGCCAAGTTTCAGGTGGGCGGTATGTTGTAAGAAGAAGTTCATCATAGCTTTAATTCCTCCAATCGCCACTAGGTAGCACTAACATCTCAGATATAAATCGAGCATCAACATACCGCCCACCACAAAAACCAAAATAATTCCATTCTACGTCTCTCTGGAGAGTTCCCTAGCTACAGATTCTTAAAACTCTTTTTTTGAACACCCTCTTTATTTTATACACGAAAAAAGACTTTAAAAATATATTTTTTATCAAATAAACTGCGCCCAGCGCATACATATCCTCATTTTCTATTTTCCAGCTTTAAAACGCCTTATTTCAGGCCCTGAATTAAAAAAAGAGATTTAAAAAGATTTTCGATGTAGTCCTAGCTTTTAGACATCGCTCAAATTCATAACAATATATAAAAAATTATATAAATGTGCCTGTATAATTAGAATCTTTATGTTCTTTGTGTCAAGATAATCTTTAAAAATGGCTTTTCAAGCTAAAAAACTCAATAATATTGATTCCTCCAAAAACTGTAGATAAATTTCATGTTAGAATAGAAAGGTTGTCGCATACGCTAAGCCCCTTTTCCCCTTTTGTGACGTCATTAAAACGTCATTTTTAGCGTATCCTCATCCATTTTTGTTTATTTAGTAGAATAATTGAACTTTTTTTGTTTTTCCAAATGAAAAAATGTAGGCTGTAAATTTCATCTTATATAAAAACTTGCTCATGTGGCTGTGGTCTTGTATATACAGTCTGGAGACTGTAAAAAAGTTTATTTTTTCCGTTTTTTTCAAGGCCATCTTTTATTTTTGAAAAACCGTTGTAAATATTTGTAATAATTTGGCTGAACTGAGGATATCAACATTATTGAGTTTCAAAAAAAAAATGTATACTATATTTAAATATAATAACTTAAATGTTATAATATTTTGATATAATATAGTCGCATAAAATATATAATTGTAGTAGACAGAACTGGACGAAAGTAGAGAAAAAAACAATTTTTATTGGTCGGATGATTTTCGAAGAAAAAAATGAAGCTCAAAATCGTCTAGAACGATTTTTCCTCCAAAAAACCAAAGGATTTAACCAAAAAAGGCTTGAAATCCTTGATTATAGTCCTCTTGATAGTAAGATCCAAAAATTAGACAAAAATCGCGTTCGAACGCCGAGAGCCCGTCTTAACTAGTGACGTCAGTCCCAGTGACACGATGACGTCACTTTCCGAGTAATTGGTGAACCCTCTCTATTATAACCGGAAAAAACCCTCCCTTTTTTAAGACGCCCTCTCAAAATGGTGCTTCCGATTTTCGGAAAATTTTCGTTTTTTAACCGTAGATTGTTATTGCTAATTGTATTTTTATAATTTTTTTGTTTTTCTCCTTTATGGGGGCTTTGCCCTTACAGGAATAACTACAATAAAAAAATATATACTAAATGTTTATATATTAAAAATATTATATATTATCCTAAAATGTTAAATCAATTATAGTATGTAGAAAAATATTTTATATATTGTGATATTGTTAATTGTTTTTGTTACTTTAAAAAAGGAAATTTATTTTGTAAAAATTCCACTGCCATTTTTGTTTTTATTTTTTTAGTATATCTTTGTTGAATAATTTTTTTTGTGTTGCCAAAATGTTTTAAAAATTGAAAATTTAAAAATAAAATTTAAAATAAAAATAATGAATTAAATAAAATTGTAAATATGTAATGGATAAAATATAACATTTATGTGTTGAATGAATACAAATTTAAAGAAATATAATAAATAAATTATTGTGTCCTGTGAGTTGAAGACTATTTTTTGTCAATGTTGACCCTTAGGATGGTGGCCCTTTTTTTGCTATATTCCTTTTCGACGAAAAGGGCCCTTTTTAGCTTGGTTTTGATCTTTTTTTAGGCACTAGGTGCCCTTTTAACTAGATTTTATTCCTTTACGTCGAAAAGGGCCCTTTTTAGCATGATTTTTGTTCATTTTTAGGCACTAGGGGCCTTTTGAACTAGATTTTATTCCTTTACGACGAAAAAGGGCCCTTTTTAGCTTGATTCTTTGTTCATTTTTTAGGCACTAAGGGACTTTTGAACTAGATTTTATTCCTTTATGACGAAATGGGCCCTTTTTAGCATGATTTTTGTTCCTTTTTAGGCACTAGGGGCCCTTTTAGCTAAATACTACATATTCCTTTAAGATAAATAGGGCTCTTTTCAGCTTGGTTTTGATGTTTTTTTAGGCATCAGGGGCCCTTTGAACTAGATTTTATTCCTTTGCGACGAAAAGGGCCCTTTTTAGCTTGATTCTTTGTTCCTTTGTAGGCACTAGGGGCCCTTTGAACTAGATTTTATTCCTTTATGACGTGATGGGCCCTTTTTAGCATGATTTTTGTTCCTTTTTAGGCACTAGGGGCCCTTTGAACTAGATTTTATTCCTTTCCGACGAAAAGGGCCCTTTTTAGCACGATTTTTGTTCCTTTTTAGGCACTAGGGGCCCTTTTAGCTAAATACTACGTATTTCTTTAAGACAAATAGAGCCCTTTTCAGTTGGTTTTGATGTTTTTTTAGGCACTAGGTGCCCTTTGAACTAGATTTTATTCCTTTTCGACGAAAAGGGCCTTTTTTAGCTTGATTCTTTGTTCTTTTTTAGGTACTAGGGGCCCTTTAAACTAGGTTTTATTCCTTTGCGACGAAAAGGGCCCTTTTTAGCTTGATTCTTTGTTCCTTTGTAGGCACTAGGGGCCCTTTTAACTATATACTATTCCTTTACGGCCAATAGTAAAGGCCAAGCTCTATTTAGCTTGATTGTGGATCCTTTTTAGGCACTAGTGGCCCCATTAACTAGATTTGGTACCTTTAAGGTCGAAAAGGGCCCCTTTTAGCTTGATTGTTATTCCTTTTTGGGCACTAGGGGTCATTTTAACTAGATTTTATCCTTTTTATGAACTAGGGGCCCTTTTAACCTCATACCATTCCTTTAGGTAAAAATATGGCCCTTTTCAGTTTTGGTTTCTTTTTGGAGCCCAGGCTATATATTCCTTTACGACAAAAATGCCCTGTTTTGCTTGATTTTTGAGCCTTTATGACACGAGAGGCCCTTATATGTTTTGTTCTTTTATGACAAAATGGAGCCTGATTGTGTCAACAGAAAAGAAAAATCAGAAAGGTTTGGTTAATAGAAATCGAAATTCATTGAGGATTGCTATTAGAAAGTGAAGATTATGAAAATTGCATTTTTGAAATGTATGGAATTGGACGAAAACAATGGAAGTCTGGTCAGTTTCGTTTTTTGTCTTTGTGTCGTGACCCTGTCCCATCTTCACGGTTTGTAGAGCGGGACGAAGAGCTAGTCAACGTTCTCTTTATATAAAACGGAAGCGTCGCTTTGAGAGTAGTGAGTGCCATGTTGTTCTTCTTGCTCTTCGCCTCTGTGAGAAGCGAGGATCTTCTCTTAGGGCGGGATCGTGTTGAAGTAAGAAGGCTCAAAAGTCACGACGGGACCCTCCAAAGGACGGTCATCTTGCCCAAAGTGGACGCATGGGAAACCGACAATTTCGTCCTCATAAGTAACAGCTCGAGCAAAAGGCCGGAGGTGAACAAAATAGAGAAGCCTAGGATGAGAAGGAGGAGGAGGAAAAAGCGTCCCTTCGATATAGACGCCAACGAAACTAACTACAAAGATCCAAAATGTAAGTAGGCAGAGGTAAAGGAGCATTTTTTTAACGACGTGTTTGTGAAGAGGTCAGTAGAGCCCCGAATCTAATAGAAAGTTTGTGATTTATGAGATTCCTCCTCTTTTGAATAGAATTTGATCCTTTTTTTGTTGACCCTGGAAATAGGACAAGCAAGTAAACCACATGTCACATTGTCATCTTCACGCAAGGGTGACCGTCAAAGTTCGTTAAACTCTTTTTTCAGTTTTAAACCTCTTTACGATCATCCAGTTCCCAAATGATGACTGCGAAGAGAACGGGGCGACTTGCTATCATCAGATGGAATGCGATCAGATGGGAGGGAAGTCCTCGGGAACGTGTGCACGAGGATATGGCGTCTGCTGTGCTGGTATGAGTATGTAGGATTTTGAAATTTATTCCATTTTAGTTGAAATAAAATGTGGTACGAGTGGGCCTATCAATGGCGTCATACTTGCCGGAGGGAGCCAAGAAGGCGCCTGCAGTTTGAACATCGACAAACTCCATTGTGCGAAACAGATCCGTTTCGATTTTATTGATCTCGAGCTCGACCCGCCCGTCGATGGCATTTGTATGAACGAAAGGCTTTTGATAACTGGGCAGAACAAAAACGATATCGTACCTGTCATATGTGGCTCGAACTCTGGACAGCACAGTAAGTTGATTTCGTTGGTTGTTTTTGAAACGTTTTCCAGTGTATATCGACGTCGATGAGGTCCCAGGGCCGGTTATGATTTCTGTAATTTCGCCCGTGAAGAAAGACTTCAAGGTCAAAGTGAGCCAGATTTGCGAGGGTGAAAAACTAGCGCCGAAACATTGCCTGCAGTATCATACTGACGAAATGGGAGAGTTTGAGTCGTTTAATTATGTCCAGGGTGAAGAACCATCGACGTACATGGTAAGGATTAGTTCTCTCTGCTTTATCGCATTGGAGACTACTGCGCATATAGTCGACTTTGCTTCAGGGGGTCGTACGACTGCACTATCTCACTGGAAACAACTGCGCACATAGTCTACTTTGCCTTAGGGGGTCATAAGGCAGCAATATCACAGTGTAAACAACTGCGCAAATAGTCGACTTTGCTTCAAAGGGTCGTACGACTGCACTATCACCCTGGAAACAACTGCGCACATAGTCTACTTTACCTTAGGGGGACGTAAGGCAGCAATATCTCAGTGTAAACAACTGCGCACATAGTCTACTTTGCCTTAGGAGGTCGTACGACTGCACTATCACACTGGAAACAACTGTTCACATAGTCTACTTTGCCTTAGGGGGTCGTAAGGCAGCAATATCACAGTGTAAACAACTGCGCAAATAGTCGACTTTGATTCAAAGGGTCGTACGACTGCACTATCACCCTGGAAACAACTGCGCACATAGTCTATTTTGCCTTAGGGGGTCGTGCGACTGCACTATTACATTGGAAACGACTGCGCACTTAGTCGAAATGACTACGTATGTTGTCCAGCCAAGTGATCTCTTCTTTTTATTGCAGAATAACCTAAACTACGCCATCTGCATCAAAAAGGGAGACGGAAAGTGTTCCATAACATACACCAATATGAACGAGGACGGTGAAGAGTATCCAATGGAGATCAACAACGTCGACGCCGGTAAGTCATCCTTTGAGCCTTTCCCAATTAATTTCCTTTCCACAGACGGAGCATTGACAGTCCCACCGGGTCAAGCGGGCGCTGAAATTTTCAACTGCCCCGACGACTACATCGCCGTCTCCAGCGTCCGACTCTGCGGGCAGAAGCTCAACGACGCCACAGGCCAGCCCGACTTCACCCAAAACTACCCAGTCACAGGTATCCTCATTCACTCTTCCCCATTGCTCACTCTACCAAATTTTCAGATCTTTCAAACGGCCCATTCCGTCTCTCGTTCGTCACCAACGGAGCATTCTCAGGAAGAGGTTTCAAACTGAAATATTCCCAAAACGATTGTTAAGGTTATAAATAAAGACTTTATTATTATTACATTTATTTCTTTTCCATTATTTACAAAGGGGTTCGACAGGAAAAATGATACATTCGTTGATTTCCAACACCTAAACACTACGTGCCAATATGTGACGTCAGATATGTAACATAGATATGTAACCTTATTACTGGTTATCTTCAAATACCGTCATTATTACGTGTTTAGTGTGGGCGGGATTTTATGTTCAATGTTGAGTTTTAATGTGATGTAGCTAGGCAACTCTTCATACGTGAAGAGTATGCAACCTATTGGTGTATATGTAGAATAAGAAATGTAGTTGTATTTAGTGGGTTAAGGTGCCGGAAAATTTTAAAACCCTGCAACCTACCGCCCACCATATTAAAGATCTCTGATTTTGAAAACTGCACAACATACCGCCCACCAAAATATTTAAATAACTTCCTCTACAAGCCACCAGGTTGCACTCCGGAAGTTACCTAGCCACATTTAAATCTTATTGTCTTCAAAATGACGTCTTTACACACATTTAGGCCACCGAAACACCAAAAAATGGCACGCAAACACCCAAAAAATCTATTCCTAACAAAAAGATATGATAAAAAGATATGTAACCGTCTTTTTTTGAACTACTTATTTATTTTCCCTCTTATTGTCGTTGTAAAATGCAAATTTATTGTCTATAAAATTTTATTTTTTTATTGTCAAATCTATTTCGGCATCTAAAATAAAAGGCACTCGATAAACGAAAAAACGATCCAAAATTTCCCCCTTTAAACAACATTAAGCATTTATATACAGGTCTAATTGACGAAAAAAGCTATGGACTAAAAAAAAAAAAGTTCTAAAGTATATAAAGTAGAGAGTGCTCTAAGGGAAAATGATAAAAGTTTAGGGTTCGACGGTAGCACAACGTAGTGGTGAAGTCGCAAACTTTTCATGACAAGAGTGCTCACCCTTTATGGGAAAATGATGAAAAAAGTTGGTTTGAGAATGTACCACTAGGTTGAGCTAACATCGACAACCGAGTGCTCCTTTCCAACTCATTTACTTTATATACGTGACAAAAAGGACCTCTGGAAGCACGAAATTGCTTTGTTTTCATTAAATAAAACTCCCCAAGGCCGGATTCTGAAAGATCTATTGTTTAAATGCTTCGTTATTGTCTTATATTGTCGGTTTTCTATGTCTAAAGAAAAGAAAAATGGAAAAATGAAAACATCAAAGCCAAACTACGGTGTAGGCGATTAAGGCTAGACGTCTTCTTCGGGCGGCTCCGTCGGGCAGCAGAGTCCTTCGCTCCCGTCAGGACGGATGCAGAAAAGGAGCGTTTCGGCTGTGGTCACTTCATGCTCGACTATACCATGGAACTCTTTTAAATCAGAAGCCGGAAACCAGGCTTTCTCGTTGTCATCAATTATGACGACATTCAGCATCCTGCAGATGGCTACAAGCGGTATCCAAATGACAGCAACGCCGACCAAAAGGATGATAAGAAGTACAGCCCATGCAGGCCAGTCTTTCAACACAGTATCGCCTTTATCAGGAATCCATGCAGGATAGCCGCTCCCTTGCGTTATAAGATCAGCCACGCTCGCCAACAATATCATCATCATCGCCAAAGGTGAAAGATACTTCCAGCACACTAGCCAGTACAGCCCAGGCCTCGTGCCCGTCATAAGTTCGATGTCATCAGCAAACCTCTTCAACCCGTACACATAAGAGACAGCAATACACTCACAAAGAGCAATAATCAACAGCGGAAAGTTGCCCGAAAAGCTGTCAAAAAGGACGAACACGTAGTTCCCAGATCCGTGAGCGAAACTCATCGATATCAAGCAGCATATAAGACACATGACACCTAAATAAAAGTTAGAAGTGTTCAATTTTTAGTGTTTTTACCTGTCAGGATTTCTTTGCGAAGGTTGGGGAAAAGCTTCATGTCGACAATGGAAGTGACGACTCCTTCTAATGTTCCGAATTGGGAATCAATGCCGAGAGTGAAGAGCATCAAGAAGAAAAGGACTGACCAGAGTTGTGCTCCTGGGAATTGGTTGATGGCTTCTGTGAAGATGATGAAGGCTAGTCCGGTTCCTGCTGCAGACTATGGAAGAATTATTGGTTGGGAAAAAAGGTAATAGTTACGTTATCGAGTTCTTTTTCGAGGTCGCATTCTGGAGCGTTCATTGGCACTAAGGTTGCGTTCCTTTCTGCCAAGCAGTTCTCGTATTTCATAGTCGCTTTGAACCCGATGATCGAAAAGACGACGATTCCGGCAAACATCGACGTGCAGCAGTTGGTCATCGAAACCATGATGGCGTCCCTGTAGCAGTTGTTGTTCACCGGGTTGTACGACGAGAAGGCGATGAGTCCTCCAAAAGCGAGTCCCAACGAGAAGAATATCTGAGTCCCCGCCTCCAGCCAGACAACAGGATCGGACAGGGTGTGCCACTTTCAACCAATAGACATTGACACTTAAAAAGAGAGCCGCGCTTGTACAAAATTATAATTTCAGTTTTTGACATAGAAGTCAATACCTTTGGCGTGAAGAGATGTCTAAGGCCGTTCCCCATACCGTGAAGTGTGACGCCACGAAAGAAGAAGATCACCAGCACAATGTAGGGAAAAGTCGCCGTCACATACACCACCTATAAACTACTATCATCAAACTACAATAATACCATTTACCTTTCCAGAAGACGCAATCCCTTTGATCATACACATATAAACCAATATCCACGCGATAACCAATGCGAAGGCAATCTTCCAGTTGAATTCTTCAGGACTATTGATGTCTTCAGATGCCATCAGTGTTGTCCGATACCAAAAATATTGTGTCGGCGTACTCCTCTGCAAATATTTTGATAGAAAGTAAACATAAACAAGTTCCTTACCACACACTCGGGTTCAGGAGCTAAAGAACCATTAGCTAACTGCATAGTGGGACATTCAGCCCAAGGGAGCTGCGCTTGAAAGCTCTGAATGAAATAGAAAAGGCACCAGGCGATGATGGTATTGTAGTAAATGGCGACGTTGAAAGATACGACAGCGCTACTGATTCCGATGCCGGCTAAGTAGGGAGAGACTTGGTTCCAAACGCCGATCGCTCCTTTTCTTAGCCGTTGCCCTATGGCTAGCTCGAGGTAGAATATTGGTATCCCTTCGATGGCCAACATGATGAAATACGGGACGAGGAATGCGCCTCCTCCGTTTTTCTGCGCCAAATACGGGAACCTCCAGACGTTCCCGAGTCCGACCGCGTATCCGACGGTGGCGAGCAGAAATGTCAGTTTGCTGTCCCATGATTCCCTTTCGTCTTCACCGCATTCTGGCTTGAAAATGTTCTTCTCTGCTCCTTCGGCGATTTTTTCCGTTACCTTCAAAGCAGCCTGAAAAAGCAAGAGCGTGAAAATGAAAGTTCAATGGCATCGACTTGGTTGGACAAGATGGATACTATAATTTGGAAAAGGAATGACAGTATGGACCCTATCATTGCGCAAAGCACTGACAGAGGATGCCATCACTGAACCAATTACATGCACGACAAGGACTGACAGGATGGATATGTAGCATCATTGCACCGAGGATAGACAGGATGGAGCACTATTAGCGCCTATTGACAGTATGGATACTATAACTGGGAAAATGACAGAAAGGATGCCATTACTACTGCACCAAGGACATGCACGACTAGGACTCACAGGATAGATAGAATCATTGCACCAAGGAATGACAGGATGGAGCACTATTAGCTCCTATTGACAGTATGGATACTATGATTGGGCAAATGACAGCAATGGTGCCATCGCTGAATCAAGGACATGGACAGGGTGAAGCACTATTAGCGCCAATGGGTTGACAGGATAGATACTATTCTTGGGCAAATGACAGCAAGGATGCCATCATTAGGTATGTCAGAAAGAAAGAAAGAAAGACCGATGATAAGCAGGAAGACATTGAGGACCATTGACGACTTAACAGCTGTGTCCTCAGGGATTCGAACAGGGCAGGCCTGCAGGCAAAACTTGCTGCTATGCAGGACATAGATAGACAAAAGGCGAATCTCGTTATTGGTGCTTGAATCGTGGTCCTATGGGATCGTAGCTCTACATTGAATACAAACCTTGGTGTTCGGGCTAGAATCGTCGAACGCAGTGTTGGTCGCGCCGTACGAAGTTCCGTTCTCCAAAGCGACCAAACGTCCACGCATCTCTTTCAGTTCGAGTCTGTCCAACGACCTCTGCGGGTTCAAATCCCGGGAACTTTGACGGCGTACGAAATGCGCCGTGTTCGCCATTTTTTTAAGTTTTCAACTCCTTTTATCGATTCCCACTCAGTCGTCCATCACTGTCATGCCCTAAATATAAATAAAAAAAAGCAAAAAAGTATTAAGCAATCGAAAATGCTTTTTAGGATCAATAATGAGTTATTAAAGTCAGGTCGTCAGAGGGCTATTTGCTGGAAGCTTATATCTCTATTGCCCTCAGAACCGCACAGCACCGGACCCACCGGAGCGAACCGGTTTTCGGTTATACCATCCTGACTCCATGACCTTGAACATCCTTAGCCATGGGATGCACACCTAAATCCGCTCGGCCACGAAGCCACCAGTCAGAACTAAACCTCGACAATCCGACTTAAATGCATACATCGAATTATCGAGATTCCTCTATTTTCCTCCTCCCCACTCATCCGCGTAACAAGTGAAAAAGCTTAATCATATTATCGTCGGGAAAGCAACAGGCGCAGAGGTCGAACCACGCAATCAGGTCACGCGAAGACCGAAAAAGTGATTTTTTTCACCCACCTAGGCTTAAGCGAGCTTTAAACTAAAACGTGACACGAATTCGACAAAAGCGAAAAAAATCTTTCGGATATGAAAAGAAAGGATTTTTTCCCCCCTTTAGGCGACAAGTACCACTCAAACGTCAATCATCGTAAAGAACTCGGATGAAAAATGTCGGAAGCCCTTTTATTACATTTTTTCCCCTTATATAAACATATATATATATATATAACTTTCTACTATATATATATCGATTATTGCCCAAATGTTCTCTTTTTTTTTTATAAGGGGGGTGGAGCGTTGCAAGACTATAGATTGTCTCCCACCCGAAACCTAACCCCCCCTCCCCAATTACCCCACCCCCTCCATTTCATTAACAACCCCAATTTTTCTTCTCGAAATTCCATTTTCCCTATAAAAAGAGAAAGGAATCCTCAATAGGAGGTGGCGGAAGAAGAAGTATAACTCTTCGGGTTTTCATGGGCAAAAATTATTTTTAAGTAATTAAAAATTATTAATTAAAAAATATATATATACATTCTAAATTATTATTTTATTTATTTAATTAATTTAAATTTTTTTTTTTTTTTTTTTTAACTTAGGAGAGGTAATTTTTTTCTTATTTTTATTTAAATTTTATTTTTAAATTATTGAACAAATTGTTGGTTTAAATAGGAATTTTTAAATAAATAATTTTTTTCTCACCTGTTTATTGAATTTGGTATTTGAGGAGGTGGGTAGATGTTCGTCCCTTGAGCTGGTGGCAGACTGGAGGGTAAAACGGGTCGATGTGCGTGGGTGGGAGGGGGTGGGGGGCATTTTCTCCTGTGACGTCACGGGAGAAGAAAGGGTATGGTGGGGGGAGTTCGGGAAACCGGGTATCAATATGAAAGTGGAAAGGCGTCGAGTTCCCCCTCCATATAAGAATCCCTTTCCATACAGCAGCCCCATCTATGGAAACAAGAGGAATGTAATGAATTGGAAAGTCCTATATTTTCATGATCAGGGCATTCTGGGGATCACGCTAACAATTGGAAGTCTTTTGCCACGAATCCTTAATAGCTTGCATCTATACCATCGATCATTTGGATCATTTAGCGAAATATTGGTTGATTCCTCATCCCCCAACCACCAAAATAACGAGCTGATGACACTTTGTTATTCTTTTACCTGTTATTCTTCCATAAATTCGATTTCCATCATTAAAAACGCCTCATTAAGAAAAGCGCTGACACCAAATATTGCCAGACTAAAATGTTCTCCGACGCTTCCTCATCAAAACCTCTCACTTTACTTTATTCCATCTTAAAGACCAGCCAGTTTTACACCCTCACATTAATATTCAAATTTTTCTTAATATTTTCTTTATTTATTTACAACTTTCACAAAAGCGAGCTCCAAGAGAAAATCGTTTCGCTCAACCTTTTGACGAATTGCATAATTTTTTATAAAAATAGCAAATTTCATGCAATTTTTTTAAATAAAAAATCAATTATTGATGATTTATTTCGAGTTTGGGAGATCATAGAATATAAAAATGTTCAAATTGTTGTTTTTGTTTCGTTAATAAGTGTTTTTGATTTGATTTTTTTGATTGGGAAGGCGGATTTTGGTTGCTTTTTGTTTTATTTGCGAGATTTGGAGTTGGTGGTGGTTTTATTTTATTTGATTTTGGTTAAAAAATGGTCGGAAAGTGCGTTACGGGTTGTCCGAAAACTAAGGAATCCTTATGGAATAGAGCAACTTTTTGGGGTGCAGTTTAAAATTTTGGATTTGTCACGTTTTTTGAATGAGAAGTATGGTTTTTATGTTTTTGTGAACGTTTCGTGTTGTGTTTTGTGCGTTTTTTTGGACTCGTGCGGTTTACTGGAAGGTCAGAGGGTGGTTAGGACGTCGAGAATAATGGCGGGGGTCGTTTTTTTGTATGGATTGACGAGTTTATGCGATGAAATTGCCAAAAACGTGAGTTATATAGAAGAGGCTGAGTTTTAAAATTTGTTGCAGTTTAAAGAATTTTACGAATGCGTGTACATTTTGGCCTCATATCAACAATTGGTTCATACGAAAAGTGTAAGTACGAATATTCTTGAGTGGAGGGGGGTGGCACCTCTTTGAATTCGTTGTGACGTCAACAAAGGTCCTTTCTCGTCAAAAAGGTTCCCTTTCTCGTCAAAAAGAGGCCCTTTCTCGTCAAAAGGGCCCTTTCTCGTCAAAAAGGGTCCTTTCTCCTCAAAAAGGATCAAAATCCAGCTGAAAAGTTTTTTTTAATCAACAAAGGTTCCAAATTTGGCTGAAATGGGTCTTTTGAGACCAGACCTTTGTTTCTGTTTCTTTTTCTGATTGCTCCCGAATTCATGTTTTCCCCCAACTTTTTTCAGATTTTCCTGACATCATTTTTGTATTTTCAAGAAAACTTCACATTCTCAGCAATGGGGTTATTCAACATAAATTCAAATATCATAAAAAAGGTTCGAAAAAACAATTTATTCCATAATTTTATCAATTTTTTACCAGGTATTCGTTTCTACGGTAAGCTACGTCGTCGTTCTTTACCAGAAAACAAAATAAGTGACGTCATGAGGCATAACTGTAGCACCAACGACATTTTGATCTTCGTCGCCGGTGAAAACTCATTTTTCGTCCTAAACTCCTCGAGCTACAAAACGAACTTCAAAAGCGTCGAAAGTTTTCTTCAGCTTTTCGCCCAAAACTATTACATCTTCAAACACACAAATGTGGACATCAGAGAGCAAACAGGAAACGAACTATTTCTCGTCCTAATCATCTTTATGGTGGCAATTTTGTACTTTTATACCGTGGCAAATGTCATAAATGAGAAAGCATATTGTTCTTTGGTTCTGTGCTCTTTAAACGTGTTTAAACAAGCTGTCGGCCAGCCTTTAAGAAAGGTGAAAAACTGGAGTTGTCGCATATCGACCATCTCGTGGATATTCCTACAGATGTTCGCCTCCAACGTGTACAGCAACATGTTGCTCGGGCAAAAACTCGATAAGAACTACACCCAAAATGAAATTTACTTTTTATTCTATAAAGAATGCTGGCCTCATTTGCTTCGGGCTTTTGAATCAGGACTTTTTCGATATCCGGATGTCAAAAGGGAAATTTCAAAAGGGACTAGAGATGCCTTTTTTATGACGATGATAGTCGTCTTTGGGTTAAGTTTATCGATGATTGTGTTCGTTTTGGAAATCGTTTTTTATAGAAGTAAAATGAAATATTTAATGTCATATGTGAGGAAATTTAGTCTTCGGTGGTTTCGGGGTCGGCGAATTTGAGGGTCGGTGTGGGGGCGAGGGGGTCTTTCTTTTTGGCGGAGTAGTCGATGTTTTCGCATGGATCTTTGGCAGAGCGGATGACGCCGAGGCCTTCGGTGCGGGTGACCCATCGAGGGCATTCTCCTTGGGGCGTCATCATCGATTTTCGATCGATGTAGGAGACCTTCGGCTTTTCGCCAGGTTTGAGGCAGGAAGGTCCTGGCCATGAAGGACAGTCGCTCTTCTTGGTCTTTTCAGGTTCTACGCAGTCATCAAGCGATTTCTCCTCGATGTCTTCTGCTATCTTGGTTGCATAACCTTTCTTCGCACTCGAAGACCTTCTAGTAGGTCCTTCATCGACTAAATCATCCGATAATGCCCTTTCCTTATCTTCTGGCACCGCATAAGAACTTTTTCTATCACTTGAAGCCCTTTTGGCCCGACCATCTGAATCATCCGATGTCCTTTTGTCTTCTGCCACCGCGTAAGAACTTTTTCGAGCACCTGAAGACCTTTTGGCACGATCAACTGAATCATTCGATGTCCTCTTGTCTTCTGGCACCGCATAAGAACTTTTTCGAGCACTTGAAGACCTTTTGGCACGACCATCACCTGAATCATCCGATAACGCCCTTTCCTCTATCTTATAAGACGTTTGCCGAATAATAGTCTCTTCGACAATTTTTTCAGTAGCCCTTGGTATCGAATCATTCGATGCAGACTTCTTCCCTGACGTTCTTCGTGGGTCTTCAGTCTTCTTTCGAACGTTTTCTTTCTTTGCATACGAAGATTGCACGCCTGAGTCGTCTGACATGGTCTTTTTTGGGTAGAAAGGATCTTCGACTTCTTTGATGTCCATTATTGACCTTGATTGTTTTTTGGAGAGAGACCCTGAGGTGTACACTTTCTGCGAGTCGAAAGGTGTCAACTGGAAGCCACGGCCGGAGTCGGTAGTGGAAGCACGAATCGACTTCCTTTCGTCCAATGTCGTCAAACTGGGAATTTTATCGAAACTTACGGATGTCTTATCTGTAGATTTGCGTTCGGCCTTTGCAGTATGCAGTGAACCATATTCGATCTTGGTTTCTGTGCGGGATTCTCGTATATCGCACGGTGTTGATCTTCGATTTCGACCTTCTGGTTCCGCGCTTCTGGATCCGGTTTGCCTTCGCTGTCTGTCCCGATCATCTGCTGCTCTTGAATCCGAAAATCTCGCATCTTCATCGTGGACTCTGGCATCGTCGCTTCTTGAGAATCGAGTCGATCGCCTATCTCTTGAATCAGACCTCCTTTCAGACCTTCCATCTTCAGTTGCTCTACCATCGTCGCTTCTTGAGTATCTCGATGGGCCAGCATCCGAGTATCTTTGCCTTCCAGACTTCGCATCTTCATCGCGGACAGTTCCACGACCATCGTCGCTTCTTGAGTATCTCGTTGGGCCGGCATCCGAGTATCTTTGCCTTCCAGACTTCGCATCTTCATCGCGGACAGTTCCACGACCATCGTCGCTTCGTGAGTATCTCGTTGGGCCGGCATCCGAGTATCTTTGCCTTCCAGACTTCGCATCTTCATCGCAGACAGTACCTCGACCATCGTCGCTTCTTGAGTTTCTCGTTGGGCCAGCATCCGAGTACCTTTGCCTTCCAGACCTCGCATCTTCATCGCAGACTCTTGATGTCGATGGGCCAGCTCTAGCATCCGAGTATTGCCTTCCCGGCCTCGCATCACAGACCGTCCGACCATCGCTTCTAGGCCGATTCGATGGCCCAGGAACACAAATGTCTTCACATACGTCTCTCCTGTCAGTCCTATCACATTCGTCCCTCCTATCAGTCCTATCACATACGTCCCTCCTATCAGTCCTATCACATTCGTCCCTCCTATCAGTCCTATCACATACGTCCCTCCTATCAGTCCTATCACATTCGTTTCTTTGGTATCTTCTCTCAGTATCTTCGCACCTCGAACTTTCTAGTACGCATGGATCGGTACAATCATCTCTTCTCAGGTCATCGCATTCTGGTGATAATTCGCATGCGTCTTTGGGAATGCATTGTCTCACGTATGGTATGTATTCTCTTCTTTCGGGCTCTCCTTCGTCTATACAGTCTCTCCTCCTACTGTACGGATCATAGTCTTCAGGAGGTTCGTCCAATAGGCAGTCGTACGCCTGTTTGGGCCCTTTGCGTACGTTAGCATCTTTGGACGCTTTACGTAAGAATTTAGAACGTTCCGGAACTTCCATGATGGTTTCTTTTTTAGGTCTATCTTCGTCGCCAACTTTTTTGAGAATGTTTGCTATTGCGTTGGGCTCACAGACGGTAGACCTGTACCTTTTGACTGTGTAGCTGGAAGATCTTCCTTTTACGACGATCCTGTCATCGAGGCAAGGGTCGGCGTTGACATCGACTACAGGAGAGGAGTAATGATCTTTTCGTACTATAGGGACGGAGGCACGACGCTTCGGTGGAGAAGATGGCTCGAGTTGGCGTTCTTCTTCGGGTGCTACTTGTCCTCGTGTCTTCTTCTCCTTTGGATCGAGCTCGCATTCCGCCGATGGTCCTTCCTCTTTAGGTGATGTAACTTTTCCACTTTTTTTCTTCTTCTTTGGTGCAAGCTCGCATGCAGCCTTATCCGATGGTGCTTCCTCAGAAGCTGCTTTTCCACTTCGTTTCTTCTTTTCCTTTGGTGCAAGCTCGCACGCAGCCTTATCAGATGGTGCTTCTTCAGAAGATGATTTTCCACTTCGTTTCTTCTTTTCCTTTGGTGCAAGCTGGCATGTAGCACTCTTCGATGGCCCCTCCTCAGAAGCAACTTGTCCACTTCGTTTCTTCTTTTTCGTTGGAGTAGCTGTCTCCGGCAATGGCTCAGTTGCAGCATCAGGTTCCAACCCGCATTCTACCCTCTCCACTGGTTCCTCAACTCTGGAAGGTTCAACTCTTCGCTTCTTACAACCGCAACACTTCCTAAAGCAGCAACAGCAGCATAAAAGATAGAAACATCTTTTACACATACATCTACATTTAAAAAAACTGTATTTAAAAGCTTTAAAAACACATGTATCCTGTAAATAGAGAGCATTTTATTAAATCTGTTGTTATAAAGAAAAATTAGCCATGAACTTCAGCTTGCCATCGATGAAGACTAGTTCGAACCGTGTCCCTATAAGGACGGAAGAGGCGAACGCGATGATAGCAGAAATGGAAAACGATTTTTTCCTTTCGTTCGGCGTGACGAACGAGCAAGTTAAAAAGGAGTTGGATCTCATGCAAGGGATAAGCGAGAAGCAAGAATCGATAACGGAAAAGAGTGCTAGTACTGCCGACGTCGAAGAAGACGAGTTCGAAAGTTTCTCCAAAGTCGAAAGCGTCTCGAAAATGGAAAGCGACATCAAAGTATCAAACGTCGAAAGCAAGGAGTCCATCGCGCGAGAAGACATGGACAAAAGATGCCAATGCGATCAAATGAAGAACACCCGCATTTCCGACATGTATCGAAAATGCGACGCCTTCAAAGAAGTCGGAGGTAACCTTTTCTTCATAATGGATCTTCAAATTTTGTTCCAGATGTCAGAATGAATATGTGGAATATAAGAAAACGGCAGTACGAATTCCAATTAGGACCAAGGCTAAAAGAAGTGCTCAAAAGGACCGTTCTTCCGGATGAAATACAACCAGAAAAGGTAGCCTAAAATGATTCCTTTTTGATATTAAATGTTTCAGGTCAAAGAAATCCAAGAAGATTCAGTCTGGCTTTCCGACACTGATCGCCTTCTTTTGAGACTTGCGCACAAGCCACCTTTAGACAAACTGCGCCATTTGAACAACTGCCCTGTCGAGAAGCCAAAAAGTAATCACATCCTTAAATGAGCGTTCATATTTCTTTTAGTTGCCGAAGACGAAGAAGATGAAGCTGCTATCAACGAAAAGGTCGACTATGTCCTCAAGTCTGCTATCAAGAAAGCAGACGACGTCTTCACTCTAGCGCTACAAGACCATATAGCAAAGCTAAAGAAGTCCGAAGAGCGTAAATATCACAGTCGCCTCAAATACGAGCTTGAAAACCAAAAGGAAAAGCTCAACGTGAGTATCAGAACACTCCATAGCCATCAAACATCTCTTTTAGGAAGAGGCAGTCAGAAAAATGGCCAAACTAAAGGAAGATCTGAAACTCCAGCACGAACAAATGGCCAAAGTCTTGAAAGAAAGTATGGAATGCGAGATATCAAATGCTGTCAAGCTAAAAGAAAAAGATATACGTGAGCTGCACGGTTTTAATGCGCAAATGACCATTGTGGACAACGATGAGAAATCAAGGGAGAAACTAAGGTACCTATCACGTTTATCGCTCCTCCTTGCCTAACGTTTTTTAGGCTTTTCCATCGAAAGTGCAACGAATGGTTGAAAAAATTGAGGAACCAGATGAAAAAAGACGAAAAGCTCAAAGGTCTCCTCACAAACACGGCGTACACAAAGCACACGTTTTCCCTCCTGGAAAAGATGAAGAGGCGGCAACGTGGAGAACTCGCGAAGACGGACCGGAGGCACGTGAACATCGAAAAGTCGCTCATGGAGCTTTTGGTGAATACGATCTGCGACCTCGAAGAATCCAGAAAGGTCAACGCGCGTTTGGCCAAAGAGAAAACCGGTGCGATCGAACTCGTCAAAGAGTTGATGCAAGAATATCAGAAATTCATCAACTACGTCCTTAAAGAAGAACCAGGCCAAGGGGAGTACCTACTCAGCTTCCAGCGGATGTTTCAGCTTCAGATGGATCAAGGAAGCTGTTCCAAGGTAACAGCTAATCATAACTCTCTCATTGGTTGGAGTTAATGGGCAGTCTATTTGTGCTAGTTTCTAATGTCCTCTGTTTCCAGGACCAAGATTCTCATGAGGAATCTGAAGATGGCATTAATGAGGTGCTTTTGTCAAAGCTGAAGATGAAGTTGACGGAAAGGGTTTGCACGGAGAAGAGTTCAAGCGACGAAGACGCCGTTCCTTATAAAAGAGCGGACATCGGAGAGTCTCAAATCAAACTGAAAACGGTGAAAGACGTCATAAAGGAAGCGCTGAATAAAGCGATGCCGACGCCGTATGATTCTGAAGTGGAACTCGGCCAGAAGATGGCGACGAAAAAGGCGCAGGTGAAGGGACTCGAGTGCACATGCGATACCGACGAAGAAGATCTGAGCGAATTCGCTGAGGGCGAAGAAGTGGTCGAGCAGGTCCCGAGGGGGATCTCGTTCGTCGGCCGCTACGTCTCCGCATTGGATGAGGTCACCAGTGGTCGTCAAGTCCAACTTCATAACTGCGACCAAGCCGAAATAGAACGAAGGATCCACAAGTCGTTGGCCAAAAAAAGAGGGAAGAAGTCAGAAAAGGCAATCGAAAAGCAAGACAAAGCAACAGAGAAGCCGAAATCACCGAATATGGCAGGAAAAGTTGGTAAAACTGAAGTGTGGATTTCGACGGAGAAGAGTCCCAGTCAGGACTTGGATTTGGACCAGTATAAACACAAGAGGGTCAAAACAATGGTCCAAGTTCTTAAAAGCCACCCGGAGTTAATGAAAAAATTTATAAATTCTTGAATCTTCAATCTAATAAAAGAAAATAATATAACTCTTTATTTTAGCTCCTTTCTGGGGGATGTGTGGGGGTGGAAGGGAAAGGGTGTGTGGAAGATGAATGGGAGGGTGGGGGAAGAATGGGATGGTGGGGGGAAATGGGATGAAGGGTTTGGGAAGGATGGGAGGGGGGGAGAATGGGTAGGTGGGGGGAGAATGGGAGGGTGGGGGGAGAATGGGAGGGTGGGGGAAGAATGGGAGGATGGGCGGAGACTGGGAGGGTGGGTAAGAATGGGAGGGTGGGGAGAGAATGGGAGAGTGGGAAAAGAATGGGAGGGTGGGGGAAGAATGGGTGGGTGGGGGAAGAATGGGGGAGAATGGGAGGGTGGGAAAAGAATGGGAGGAGAATGGGAGGGTGGGGGGAGAATGGAAGGGTGGGGGAGAATGGGAGGGTGGGAAAAGAATGGGAGGGTAGGGGAAGAATGGGAGGGTGGGGGGAGAGAATGGGTGGGTGGGGGGGAGAATAGGTGGGTGGGGGAAGAATTGGAGGCTGGGGGAAGAATTGGAGGCTGGGGGAGAATGGAAGGCTGGGGGAGAATGGAAGGGTGGGGGAGAATGGGAGGGTGGTGGAAGAATGGGAGGATGGGCGGAGACTGGGAGGGTGGGGGAAGAAGAGGGTGGCGGGGAGAACGGGAGGGTGGGGAACGTAGGGGAGGTCGGGGAATGTCCAGGATGGTAGGGGAGGTGATGTGACGGGTTGTCATGAGAAGGTAGAGGAAAGTCCAATAGGTTAAGTATGTAAGTTGATTGGTTTGGTGGTTTTGCAAGAAATATTGGGGGATTTGAGAATATGTATTGAGAAACACGTTTGATTTTATTTGTATTTATCTAATAAAGTGGTCACAAGTGCATACAATTACTGTGTGATTATTTGAAATACCATCGATCTTAAACTCTCATTACTCTCATACTTAACTCTCATAAAACTTTCCAAATATTGGCAAAAAAAAAAAAAAAATCTACCTTAAAAAAACGAAGAATAGTGGCAAAGAGTTAGTAATTTATTTTTCGTTTTCTACTATAGCTTTCAGTAAGTTCAAATACGAATATGCCGTGCTCATAATCTAGAAATAAAAGGTCAAAAACTAAATTATTACAAGTTTATACCCACCGAGCCATATAATTCCCAGTTGATGACCGTGAATCCACCAGCTTTATAGCTCAACGGTAGCTTATTATGTTCATTAATGACAAGCATAAGCTTCTTGACGGAATTCGGGCAAAGGAACCATTGAGTCGTCATGTAGAAAGCCCTGTAGAGTTTATCGCTCTACAAGAACACTAAGCAATCTTTTCCACCTTCAAATATTACCTCGTCGATCAATTCTTGACCTCTAATGCAAATAGAAGTCATCGTAGACATCTCCATTATTGAAGTCGCAAGCGAGAAAAGAATAGGCGACAACCTCTTTTCACCCTAAAAATTTCGAATTAGGAATAATAGAAGAGAATGGTGAAAAAAGGGCCCCAATTTGCAAAAGGTGTTTTATATTAGGACTATTCTAAATCCAAATTTGCGTCACCCTCTGTGCTTCGTCCGCCATTTTGAAAAAAACTAGCCGAATTTGGAACTTTTTTCAGTTTTTGATCTCTAGCGCCAAAACAATGCATTTTAGCGACTTAACCACGAAATAAAAAAAGAAATATTATTAAATTCTGCGTCTGATGAGCTTTTGAAAGCCAAAATCGGTTGAGCAGTTTGGGAGATATCGATGGTCAAAAATGAACCCTTTTTTTTTAGGGCCGGTTTTCAATAAAATCGCTCACTTTACAACCCATTCATTGATCTCAAGGTGGGGTCCTAGACAGTCGGTTTTAAAGGTTAAAAAAGGGTCATTTTTGAACATCGATATCTCCCGAACCGCTGGACCTATTTCAACTTTCAAAAGCTCATCTGACGCAGAATTTAATAATCTTTCTTTTTTTACTTAGTAGTTAAGTCGCTAAAACGCTTTGTTTTTGCGCTAGAGATCAAAAACTGAAAGAAGTTTCAAATTTGTCTGGTTTTTTCAAAATGGCGGAGGAAGCACAGAGGGTGACGCAAACTTGGATTTAGAATAGTTCACCTTTTGCAATTTACCCTATTTCTCTTGTATTGGAACTTACTTTTGTGCATACATTACCTTCATAATAACAAAAAAAGTACATGCTAAGTTTATAGACATAAAAATCATAACGTTGAACATAGGCCATCTTTGTAGGTCGTCAAGGTTGCTTCTTATACTATACTAGGAAAACCAAAATTAGTATAGCACAAATGAAGCGCCAGGGGAAAAAAAGATGAAAGTCACTTTTTCGTCGATTTTGAGATATTAGCGCTATCTATTGGCTATGAAGCAGTACTATCATCTGGTAGAACAAACAACAAGGGAAATAGATGAATGTTACAACCATTACAACCGTCACTTTAATCTTTTTTATCCCTGACCCTTCAAATACATACCGCAAAATGACTTTGTGGTGCTCTATATTTTGATGGATGCAATATTCATATTTTTTGATGAATCGACGATCTGAATAAAGCTCCATCCTGGTCTGGAATTTAGGAAATTTCGGATGATCCGCCCGACATAAAAAGAGAGCCCTTTTCTCCAAACTTGCTATAGAAAGCCTCAAAGCACGTAATTGAAAGGAAACTGCATCCATGACGCAATTTATCGTCAAAATCCCACTGAAGAGTATAAGTATGATGATGCCAAAAGTGACCACTTCGTAGATAAAAGTGAAATAGATTTCAGTTCGAAAAGGAAACCAGACAGGATATGGCGAGGGCATGAAGACTCCGTTGATAAACGTCGAATTATAAGCGAACCCTTGCACATTGTCTAGTATAGGCCCGAATACAACTAATTGAATTCCGCAGAGCCCGAATAATATAAAGTAAATCAATATAATGCGATGTTTAGGTTTATCGAATTCTTTGAGAAAATCTTTGCGGTTGGCAAAGCTGGGTCCGTAGTCGTAGAAGTTGTAAAGCATCATCAGCCAGTTGTCGGCAATCATTGAGCGCTTGAAGTTGATCGAAAGGATCGAAAGGCAGAATAATTGGACTCCAGCGATGTGGAACGTTATGACCGCTACGCTCATGAATTCTTTGATCAAGTATGTCGTGTAAAGTAGCTGAAATAACGAAAATATACACAATAAAATATAAAAGACGTATTGGAAAAGGGAGAGGTAAATCCAGTTCCCTCGAAGGTACGAAACCACTCCGGAAAAATAGGGAATGAAATATAAGAATTTCATTCCTAGCCATTCCTCTTCTTCGGTTACAATAGAATTTTGTTCGTCCACCCACGCTTTCATCTTTTCGACTGAATTCTTCGTATAAACCAAAAGAATACGTTGTTTGAATATTTTATAGGAGTTAAGTGGTTATTAAATATTTCGATTTTCCTTTTTAAAAACATTTATTTTGCTAATACTTATGTAAATTATTTTCGTTTTAAACATTTAAATCATGATAAGTAGAATTTTTAAGAAGTCCATACGTTGTTGAATATTTTAAGTTTGAATTATTATTTTTCCTTTTCGAAAATCGATCTTTTTTCTTTTTTTTTTTTTATCTAATCAGATAATTAGCATATAATTAGATAATTAGATCAGATAATTAGATAATTAGCAGAGCTTCAGAGGTTCCCAAACTTTTTCACAGTGCGCCCCCTTTTAAACAAATGAAAACCTGTGCGCCCCCCCCCCACCCCAAAAAAAGTTTTGGATCTTAATTTTGAGGTTTTTGAAGAAAATTGGGGTTTTAAAAATGTAGATTTTGAGGTTTTTGAGAAAAAAATTTACTCTTTGAATTTGATTTTGAGGTTTTTTTTTTAATGAAAATTTGTCTTTAGAAATGTTGACTTAGAGGTTTTTGACCAAAATTTGGCTTTTACACTCTTAATTTTGTGATTTTTGACGAAAAAAGGATATTAAAACTTTGATTTTGAGGTTTTTGGACGAAAATTGGGCTCTTGAAACCTTGATTTTGAGGTTTTTGACGAAAAATGTCTCTTAAAACTTTGATTTTGAGGGTTTTGGACGAAAATTAGGCTTTAAAAATGTTGATTTTGAGTTTTTTTTGACAAAAATTTGGCTTTTAAAACCATGATATTGAGATTTTTGACGAAAATTGGGCTCTTGAAACCTTGATTTTGAGGTTTTTGACGAAAAATGTCTCTTAAAACTTTGATTTTGAGGATTTTGGACGAAAATTAGGCTTTAACCCTAGTACCACCAGGTGGGGTGATTTGCCACCCGAGAGAAGTTAAAAGTAGGCGCATGGACAAATGAGTGGTAGGAGACGTCTGACCTTTATGTATTCTCGAATAAGTTGTTCGCAACATGTTTCGTCACCAAAATTAACCGGAAGTAATCAACGATTCTGAAAATTTGTTAATTTTCTCATTTCTGCGTTTGGGGTGGTAAATCACCCACTGTGGTGAGTGATGTTGCTTAAGTTGGGTGGAATCTCACCTGCCGGTGGTGATGAATGTCACATTTTGGCTTTGTTTTTTTCGCGGTTTTTAGGCTAGTTTTTGACTCTCGGGGCATGCGCGGAACGTTTAAACGTCCAATAATCGTTCTGCGCCATGGCTCTGGATTCAGAACCGGTTTGAAATTTGATCTGCGGTGGAAACATAGCTTTTATTTGCTTACCTAACAACGTTTTTGTCGATATAATAAGTTTCATACAACTAACCATGGCGTCTTATTAAATTTTCCCAAGTTATTAGATACTTTTAAATGAATAATTTTATATGCATATTCAAAAATTTACGTTTGTTTCTCGTTTTGATTTAAAAAATTATACAGTAATGGGGACGTACATGATATGTCGTTCAGAAGAGATAAAATAATGCAGGGCTGTATTGTTATATTTTTCAATGTCAATAATGAAATTTGTTAAATTTAAAATTTATTTTGTAATAAAAAACTTTATTACCATAACAAATTTCACTTTTTAGAAGCATTTGATGAAAAAATTTAAAAAAATGATCGGGTGGAAATCACCTAGGTGGTGAGAATCGATATTTCATCTGGTGGTACTAGGGTTTAAAAATGTTGATTGTGAGTTTTTTGACGAGAATTTGGGTTTTCAAATAAAAAAAACCTTGATTTTGAGGGTTTCGGACGAAATTAGGCTTTACAAATGTTGATTTTACGGTTTTTTGAAGAAAAATTGGCTCTTAAAATGTCGATTGTAAGGTTTTTGATGAAAAATAGCCTTATAGTATGTTCAGAAAGAAAGAAAAGAAAACTCAATTTTTGAAATTTGAAAAATCTTGAGCTCCGGAAGAGCCCCCAGTTTGGAACCACTGACCTAAGGCCTACGGTTTTCGAGATAATTAGCGAAAAACCGAGAAAAAAACAAACAATCCCTTTAATTTGAAGTAGGTATTTAAAAACATTTTTGGGTCGTCGAAAATAGTGGCGATAGAGTTAGTAATTTATTTTTCGTTTTCTACTATAGCTTTCAGTAGTCAAATACGAATATGCCGTGCTCATAATCTGAAATAATGTCAAAAACTAAATTATTACAAGTTTATACCCACCGAGCCATATAATTCCCAGTTGATGACCGTGAATCCACCAGCTTATAGCTCAACGGTAGCTTATTATGTTCATTAATGACAAGCATAAGCTTCTTGACGGAATTCGGGCAAAGGAACCATTGAGTCGTCATGTAGAAAGCCCTGTAGAGTTTATCGCTCTACAATGAACACTAAGCAATCTTTTCCACCTTCAAATTTACCTCGTCGATCAATTCTTGACCTCTAGTGCAATAGAAGTCATCGTAGACATCTCCATTATGAAAGTCGCAAGCGAGAAAGAATAGGCGACAACCTCTTTTCACCCTAAAAATTTCGAATTAGGATAATAGAAGAGAATGGTGAAAAAGGGCCCCAATTGCAAAGGTGTTTTACTATTAGGACTATTCTAAATCCAAATTTGCGTCACCCTCTGTGCTTGTCCGCCATTTTGAAAAAACTGGCCGAATTCGGAACTTTTTTCAGTTTTGATCTCTAGCGCCAAAACAATGCATTTTAGCGACTTAACCACGAAGTAAAAAAGAAAGATTATTGAATTCCAGCGTCTATTTAGCTTTACAAAGTTAAAATCGGTCAAGCCGTTTGGGAGATATCGATGGTCAAAAATTAACCTAGAGCCGCCGTTTCCAATAAAATTACACAGAAGTGATTCACACAGAGGGTGACGCAAACTTGGATTTAGAATCAATCAAAAACTTTTATGTACTAGCCGAAGCCATTACAAGAATCAGCATGCAAAAGGAAATAAAAAAATACATAATAAAAATAAACATAAAACTACGACGTCACTAAACAATCAGATGCAATATGAAACTAAGGAAAATACGCATTACTGCAAAGTAGTTGCAAAGTAGGTAATCACAGAAATGATATCACAATAAGTTCGTCGTCGTACATATCACATTCTAGATCGTCTAGCAAGCCTCAGCAACAAATGCACCAACGACTTGAGTCATTGAGAGATAATGATTGAAGAACCTGTCGTGGATACCAACATAAATTTAAATAGATTGTGTTTATCGCGAAGAGCAGG
>JAGWEN010001184.1:0-36795 GCA_018703685.1 Orius laevigatus
GCCCTACATCCGTCCTTAGGTCTCCCCTACAATCATCCTAGGTCAGCCCTACTAGCCGGTCAAGTACCTTCGCGCCCACTCGGGCAAATACAGCATACATTCTAATAGATATACTCAACTTTCCGCTTAGCTTCCAAATTAACCAACGAATTACTTTTTTCTGTTTCAGGCACTGGGAACCCATTAACTTTAGGCGGACCTTCGTCTTTGATTCCCCATCAGCATCATCCTCCCACAACGTTTGGACCGTAAAGAATCATCCTACCTGCGTGTTTAATACCTATATTATTTATTCAAAAATTATCACACGAATTTTGTTTTTAATCAGATGTACTTCCCGACGAGAAGATCAAGATAAATTAATTAAAATCATTATCAGAGGCTATTTTCTTTATTTTTAATTTTTTTTTTCTTTCAAAAGCGTAATTGTCCTAAGTGGCTTCCCGAAGACAATTAAACGCGCGTTCTGTGTCATTTTTTGGATAAAAATCTACCGCTCACATCTGTCAGCACTTAAATTTTTAATTTACTATTTACCTCGTAATGAGTCAAACTACCTTATAATTTTTGTACTTTCAAAAAAAATTTTATATTTAATGTTATGCTTTATTCAGTTCCTTTTTTTATTGTAAAATTATAGCTTAGAAAATATAGATAAGTTGTCGTTTTTTGGTCTTATTTTATCACCCTGCAACTTGACGAGTTAATTTTTATTCCGCTCAAAATAATTTCAATTAATGAAGATATAAATCATAATTTAAGTAAGAGAGAAAAGGCCAATTAAAAGCTCTCAACGGACTCACTGGTAATTGCTGTAAAAATAATTGTTCTTCAATATCATACATGCCCCTTGTAATTAACAAGGGAAAAAAGCTCCTCGAGGATAAGAAAGCAACACTAATGCAATTCAATTTTTTAAAAATTAATAGGGGTATTCATTCTAAAAACAACTCGCAAAATCGTGGTTTGTGATGTTAAACTAGCGCTCCAAGCGGCTTCTTTTTTAAACCTCGTGTAAACATTAGAATTTGACGAAAGCCGTCTGAATTTCAAATTCTATTTAATAAGCCACAAATGAATATATATTTAATTTTTTTCACATTTACTTCACTAATACATATAGAGGGTGATTTTTTTACATATAGAGGGCAATTTTTAAAGATTTTTTTCACTAAAAACACGTTTTTTCACATAAAACCGTCAATATCTCAGAGTCCCGTAATAATTTCAAATTTCCGGTGCCAGATTTGGAATCAGCGTTAAATTTTATATTAGAAATGATAGTTTGTAACCATTCATGATTACCAAAAAGCCCTTTGGCCTGGTTATTTCTAACGTAAAATCTAGCGCTGATTCCAAATCTGGCACTGGAAATCGGAAATTATTAAGGATACTTGAGATATTGACGATTTTAGGTGAGAAAAGTGTTTTTATTGAAAAATCGTAACTTCAGTTCAATTGGGGCTTTTACTCTCCTTTTTTTTGACATACTAAGTCGAACCACCCTGTATTGAACCAAATATGTTTATTTTGGTAAAAAACCACTGTTTTTCACCAAATTGAGAAAGTTACCAGGGGTTTCACTTCCACAACTACCAGACCAACTTTTTATATCAATTTTTTTTTTGTTAATTTTAACTCTCATTCGATTTCAATTTTTTCAATGTCAGTTTGTTGACTTTATAAAAAAAAAAGCTTCCTTTGTTTTTCCCTATTGTCTTCTTTTAATTAAAAATCCAAAATTCCAATTTGAAGAAAGAGATCGTGACAATCAAAGAATACTAACGAAAGGAATTAATTTTCCACAAAAGAATGAAGAAAAAGAAAATCTTAATACTTGCATACTAATACTGCCTTGAAATCATGTAGAAAAGTAATTGTTTTTTATTAATTAAAAAAAACGTTGAAAGCGTAATTTGTTGTGAGCAATCGTGTTTCATGGTTAAGTAAAGGTGAGAATTTTTGAAGCGTTCCATTGAATATTGACGTTGAATTGAGTCTTCCACGTGTATACTAATCTCGTTAAAAATTGGCGCATTTATTAATTAATTTAGCCAATTAAGAGTGTACTAAAGGCCCCCTGTTTTAGCTATCTCCGAACCTGTATCTCCGGTTGTACTCAAAATTTTTCTGTGAAATTTTTTTAATTTTTTTTAATTAAATGGCGATCAACTAGCGTGCTCCTAAAGATATTTCGCTAGGAGAAAAAATAGAATAATCTTATTCTCCGATTTGCTCCCGAACTTATGAACCGATTTTCGATTTTTTGGTCTCGTTTTTTCTAATATTTTTTGAAGATACTTCTAATGGAGTCGAATTTGATTTTTTTTAATTTATACAAGAAATAAAATAAAAAATCTGGAAAAATATTTTTTTGGAGCACATTAGTAGTTCGGCATTTAAAAATCAACGAAATTAAAAAAAAAAATTGTTGAAAAATTTTGAGTAGAACCGGAGATAATCGGAGAATACTAAAACAGGGGCCTTTAGTACACTCTTAAAAATCGTGTATTGGGTTGCGTAGGACCTATCAGGGAAATTCCTAATTCTGAATTGCCCTTGCTATTCCAAACCACTCGTTCACTTACTTCTCCCCGTTAAACAATGACTCTTTAATTGGATTAATTATAACGCCGGGGTCCTTTTTTCTTTTTACCGGCTCCTATTAATATAATCACTATTAATAGCCATCCATGTTTTCCATAATAATTGCAGAGCGCCTTACCTAACCGCTAGAGGAAGTGATCCCAATTAGTATTGCAAGCTTTTACCCATTTCGTAATTATTACACTATTCCATATTTAGAGGCACAATTTGTTTAAACTTTGCGGTTATCGATTTCTTCGATGGAGACGATTCGGGCAATTGATTTTAATTGATTGCCCACCTTCCAAGATACGCCCCGAAGGCCACCTGCTTCAATTCTCAGTATTTTTCATCTCAAAATCGACCCTCGGGGCTTTCAATCACTGTTATTTTATATTCAAACAATAAACCTTCACTGATGTATCACCGATAAATTGAAAGTAAAAATGGATCCAAAGAAGGTACATGACCAAAGTAAACCAATTTCATCCAGTAAACCTCTGGTAAACCAAAAATCAATACATACACAGGGGCGGACTGGGACCTTAGGGTGTGGGTGGGTTTTCAGTTAAGGGGGGGGGGCGCAGAAAATTGGCTCTTAGAAAAATATATTCAGCAAAAACAGAGGTTCCCAAACTTTTTAACAGTGCGCCCCCCTTTTAAACAAATTAGATCCTTTGCCCCCCCCCCAAAGTTTTGAATGTTAACTTTTAGGTTTTTGGATGAAATTTTGGTTTTAAAATGTTGATTTTGAGGTTTTTTGATGAAAATTAGGCATCATAAATGTTGATTTCGAAGTTTTTTGACTAAAATTAGGCTTTAAAAGTGTTGATTTTGAGGTTTTTGGAAGAAAATTAGGCATCATAAATGTTGATTTCGAGGTTTTTTGACGAAAATTTGGCTTTATAAATGTAAGTTGAATATGAGGTTTTTGGGCAAAAATTAGGCATCATAAATGTTGAATTCGAAGTTTTTTTTGACCAAAATTAGGCTTTAAAAGTGTTGATTTTGAGGTTTTTGGACGAAAATTAGGCTTAATAAATGTTGATTTCGAGGTTTTTTGACCAAAATTAGGCTTAATAAATGTTGATTTCGAGGTTTTTTGACCAAAATTAGGCTTTAAAAGTGTTGATTTTGAGGTTTTTGGACGAAAATTAGGCTTAATAAATGTTGATTTCGAGGTTTTTTGACCAAAATTAGGCTTTTTAAATGTTGATTCTGAGTTTTTTGACAAAAGAAATTGCACTTAAAACGTTGATTTTGAGATTTTTTTGACAAAAATTGGTCTTACAATTCATCTATTTTTTTTTACAATTGATGATGATTTTTAGGTTTATGACGAAAAATTGTCAATTTAAAGTTGATTTTGAGGTTTTTTGACGAAAATTAGGCAATTATAAATGTTGATTTCAAGGTTTTTGACGAAAATTAAGCTTAAAAAATGTTGATTTTGAGGTTTTTGACGAATTTTAGGGGATATTTGCACCAAAAAAAAAAATCTTGAGCTTTCCCACAACACCCCCCCTGGGGACAGCTTACCCCCCCCAGTTAAAAAAAACCCCCCAAAAAAAACTGACCCTGGGGGGCGCCGCCTCTATGTATTCACGGGGGGGGGGTTCTATCCACCCCCCGGGCCAGTCCGCCCCTGCATACACCATTGTACAACCGGAGAAAACTTTTTTACGTTGAAAGGGGAGATTTGCTCATGGTCGGGCAATTAAAATTTGATTATATCAATAGTCGGCGAATTTTCCATCCGGGACGAAGCGAAGCCAAGGCTCATTAAATCTGTTTTAGTAATTTCATTTCATAGCGGCTCTAATAAGGCCTAACTGAAAAGGGTCACCACGCTTATTTCCCAACTTCACGTCTTACTTACAACAATAAAAACATTAAAAAAATTGAAGTTTTTTCTAATTTTTTAAGAAAAAATTTCCCCCAATCTGCCCCCAAAAAACAATGCTGGGGTAAAAATTTGCTGGAAAAGTAGAGCCATTCACTCACTTTACTTATACAAAGTTATCTTTTTTTAAAATATGAAATTGAGTGGATAAATGAATATTGCCGATTTAATTCTCACAATATTTTCTATTTTCGCCTCATTGAACGTATTTCCATATTCGTTACGCAAATTTATGAGAACACTCGATTTTCTTAAAGATAAATATATTCAAATATTCAATTAATATTCAATTTTTTTGTTTTGTTCAAATCAGACTGAGAAAAGCTTTAATTTATTTCGTCCATAATTATTATTGAACTCACTGATGAGAGAGACCTCCGTATAAATCAGTGAAGAACAAGTTATAACGTCAACTAATAATTCAGGTAATTTTACTCTTCTTCACTTTTTCGACCTGAAATTTTTTTTTTTTTTACTTCACCCAAAATGTGTTTGTGACCATTTTTAGGGGGAAAAACAAGAATCTTGGACTTCTCAGACCTGAAAATTTTAATTTTTAGATTCGATCCAAAATGTGTTTTTTGACCATCTTTAGGGCGAAAAACAAGAATCTGAATATAAAAACATTTTTTTCGATCTCACCAAAGGGAGGACCCTTTTTTCACTTTTTGGACCTGAAAATTTTCATTTTTTGATTTCACCCAAAATGTGGCTTTTGACGATTTTGAGGGTGAGAAACAAGAATCCGAGGTCGATTTTGGGAAATAAAAACATTTTTTTCGACCTCACCAAAGGGGGGACCCTTCTTCACTTTTTAGACCTGAAAATTTTCATTTTTCGATTTCACCCAAAATGTGGTTTTTGACCATTTTGAGGGTGAGAAACAAGAATCCGAGGTCGTTTTTGGGATATAAAAACATTTTTTTCGACCTCACCAAAGGGGGGACCCTTCTTCACTTTTTGGACCTGAAAATTTTCATTTTTTGGTTTCACCCAAAATGTGGTTTATTACCATTTTGAGGGTGAGAAACAAGAATCCGAGGTCGTTTTTGGGATATAAAAACATTTTTTTCGACCTCACCAAAGGGGGGACCCTTCTTCACTTTTTAGACCTGAAAATTTTCATTTTTCGATTTCACCCAAAATGTGGTTTTTGACCATTTTGAGGGTGAGAAACAAGAATCCGAGGTCGATTTTGGGAAATAAAAACATTTTTTTCGACCTCACCAAAGGGGGGACCCTTCTTCACTTTTTAGACCTGAAAATTTTCATTTTTCGATTTCACCCAAAATGTGGTTTTTGACCATTTTGAGGGTGAGAAACAAGAATCCGAGGTCGTTTTTGGGATATAAAAACATTTTTTTCCACCTCACCAAAGGGGGGACCCTTTTTCACTTTCTAGACTTGAGAATTTTAATTTTTTTGATTTCACCCAAAATGAGGGCCCAGAATTGACTCCACACGTATACCAATCTTACTGCTGTGGTGAATTTATGGTATTCATTGGCGAAGAAAATCCATCACTTAAGGGCCCATCCTGCGCCTGTCGCGAGGGCGGGGCGACCCGCATAACACGAGGGATTTAAAACTCATCCCTCCCCTTCAATTGGCAGGAGGAGCCGGTTCTCTCCGCCCACTTGTCTTTGATTCGTTGAAAAACCCGCGTGATTCAAAATTTGTTGAGATAGTATTTCAATGATAACTAAAGATTGAGTCATCGGAATTGATTCAAAATTTGCATACTTATGTTCTTTGTTATGTGGAGCGCATTTCACTAAAAAACTCTTTAAAAAGTTTAAAAAAAAATTTAAACATTTTTTTTTTTACTACAAAGATTTATTTTTATTACAATAAGTTTAGTGGAATGCGCGGAGAAATAAATAAGCTTCTATCATTGAATAACTGTTTTCACGGCCCCTTAATGTTTACGTTTTTAATCCCACGTTGTTTTATGAGTAAGGTATTCCTAATGAATGCACGACCAGGAGAATAAATCGTATGATTATTAATAACGAGCGACACGTGTAATTAAGAATCAAATCTACTTCACGAAATAAATAAAACAGGATTCCAGAAATGTAAATATGCGATGGCTCCGGAGTTGTGTGGGCAAGTTTACGATCAGGTTGGCGTCCTTAATTCGTACTTTCGATGAATAACTCGATACCCGAACAAAAGACAGGAATAATTTATTTATTGGTTATTAATCGCATATTTTATTTTTAACATTCGGCCCTGACATAACTCGTTGAATAACGAATGAAAGTGATGACTTGGTGGGGGCAACCCCACCCTTAAAGGGTGTCATTTTTAAATATCCATCATTAAACTTAACTCATTAAGAAAAACGATTTTCGTCTTATTCTTTTGGTAAAACTCATTTAAAAGATGGTTCATAAAGAACTAATATTAATTCCATTCTAGTTGTCTTCTGTTTCTTGATGTCTTCTCGTTAGAAACAAGTTATGTCAGAGACAAAATATATCAAAAGACCTTCTAAAAACCGACAAAGGAGATGTTTAAAACAAAAAAACGTCGTTTTTTTTACTTTTGTACAACTATTAACTAATACCGCCCTGACAAATAACCTCCTTAATAGTCATTGATAATGATTTGTCAGGTGGAAACGCATTGCCCGTCGCCTGGGCTGGTAAATCCATTACGCGGCAATTAGCCGAATGTAGTTTATTACCTTCGGTTACAAATGGCCCTCGAAGACATATTAGAAAGACCAAAAGCGATAATCGACTACATCTAGCATAAAGTCTACCGGTGTCATTACAGAGAGCATGATATTAATGTCGCTAACCCTTTTGCCCCTCCATTTGAGGGATCTACCCCGATCACTCTCTCATGAGAACACCTTCGTTAACTTGCTCCATCTTTGGGATATCAACCTAACTTCAAATCATTCCAACAACCATCCCTTCATATGCAAATATAATATCGGATCCTTGTTTTTCACCCTAAAAATGGTCAAAAACCCTATTTTGGATTAAATGATTTTCAGGTCCAATAAGTGAAAAAAAGGTCCCACCTTTGGTGAGGTCGAAAAAAAAAATGTTTTTATATCAAAAAAACGACCTCGGATTCTTGTTTCTCACCCTCAAAATGGTCAAAAACCACGTTTTGGGTGAAATCAAAAAATAAAAATTTTCAGGTCCAAAAAGTGAAAAAAAGGTCCCTCCTTTGATGAGGTCGAAAAAAAAAGTTTTTATATCCCAAAAACGACCTCGGATTCTTGTTTCTCACCCTCAAACTCGTCAAAAACTACATTTTGGGTGAAATCAAAAAATGAAAATTTTCAGGTCCAAAAAGTGAAAAAAGGGTCTCCCCTTTGGTGAGGTCGAAAAAAAAATTTTTTTATCCCAAAAACGACCTCAGATTCTTGTTTCTTACCCTCAAAATGGTCAAAAACCACATTTTGGGTGAAACCAAAAAATGAAAATTTTCAGGTCCAAAAAGTGAAAAAAAGGTCGTCCCTCCTTTGGTGAGGTCGAAAAAAAAAATGTTTTTATATCCCAAAAACGACCTCGGATTCTTGTTTCTCACCCTCAAAATGGTCAAAAACCACGTTTTGGGTGAAATCAAAAAATTAAAATTTTCAGGTCTAAAAAGTGAAAAAAAGGTCCCCCCTTTGGTGAGGTCGAAAAAAATGTTTTTATATCCCAAAAACGACCTCATACTCTTGTTTTTCATGCTAAAAATGGCCAAAAACCGCATTTTGGATGAAATCAAAAAATGAAAATTTTCAGGCCGAAAAAGTGAAGAGTCCTCTTTGGTGAGGTCGAAAAAAATGTTTTTTAAACCCAAAAACAACCCCGGATTTTTGTTTCTCACCCTCAAAATGTTCCAAAACTTCATTTTGTATTAAATCAAAAAATGAAAATTTTCAGGTCTAAAAAGTGAAGAACTGTCCCCCCCTTGGGTGAGGTCAAAAAAAAAATGTTTTTGTATCCCAAAACCGACTTCAGATTCTTGTTTTTCACCCTAAAAATGGTCAAAAACCACATTTTGGATGAAATCAAAAAATAAAAATTTTCAGCTCGAAAAAGTGAAGAAGGGTCCCCCCTTGGTGAGGACCAAACGATTTTCCCAGTGAGTAGAAGGTTCTGCTGAGTTTCCGTTCTGCCCTGATAGCCGCTCCATTGCCATTAAAATTCGCCTCCTTCATAGATTTTTAAACAACCAATTTTTTGCATTTATTCAGCGCTCCTTTTATCTCGTTACGCTTCGGAAACTTAATCACTTTTTAAGGAAATGTTTAATTAGTTATTTTATTATAAAAAATTGATTATTCATCCATCGAATTAGAACAATAAGGATTTCCCTTTTTTGTGCAGACTTAATTTTTATGCTAAACGAATAACAGAATCCGGTTTTTTTTCTTTCACGGAAACTTAAGTTATTGAAATTTTTCGTTTCTTTTTTTAGTTTTTTGAAAATAGGAGAGTCGGTTTAATTATGGTTCACAGTTAGGGAACTTTATTTAGCCTAAAGCGAAGCAATTACACGTCATTTCAACGCAAAAGAGAATTCACGTCGAACTCGTAATTAAATTACTAATGAATGGTCATTTTCTTTTAATCATTCGAATCACAATTAATTCCAAACACAGTTTTTATTGAAAAACACATCCGACAGCAGGAAGTAAGGGAAATTAAACATTTTGTTTTGAGAATTTTATTAATCTCCCCTCTCCTAGAGATGAAATTATAACTCTCTTAAATACCGGTTACGTCAACATCCTCATGAATTTAGCAGTTTAAGGCTGTTCTAAACCTCACACTTTCAACAGTGTAAAATGCTAAAAGTTTATTTTTTAGGGTTGAATTTCAATGTTGAAGTAAATTTTAGTTGGAAAAATGACCGTCAGGTGGTAGCACCTGAAGAGCGGTTTTTAAAATTTCGATTTCCCGTGTTTTCTCCGAAACTACTGAACCGATTTTTGATTTCTCAGTCTTATTCGTTCCAGGAAAAATTAAGTCTTATCATGATGTTTCCAAAATTCGTGAGCATTTCGATATAAAAGGTAAAAAAGTAAAAAATCGCACATGAATACATCGGTTTATTTTTTTAATGATTTAAAACAAATTATTAAAAAATATTAGATCCGGAGAAAAAGCATTAATCTTATAAAAAAATTTTGACCACTTGGAAAATGAGCGGAAATCGTTAAAATTAGAAGATTTAAAAACTAAGAATTTTTTGAACAATTTCCACCCAAGGAAGCTCTATTTTCAAAGACAATGAGTCAAGAGTGAAAGGAATTTTCCACAATAAACGCTATCTTATCATTTCCCCATTGAATAATTTAAAAAAATCCATTTATGTTTTATTACCTTTTTTAAGACTTGAGAATTGTTCGTTTACATAAATGGCTCCATTAAAATGAGCGGGCCCTTTCGAGATAATAGAGCGAGGCCTTAATCGCTCGGTTGCAGTCGGAATGGAAGAAAAAAAAATAAAAAGGTTGTGGACTCATTTAGTTATGGGACCATTAATATGTACGTAAACGATTAAAAAATAACTCTGTAAGTACCTCACCTTTCACTTCGAATAACGCAATTTTTAGTACTTAATTTAACGCAAATTGTGACAAATAAACCAAAATCTTCGTTCTAAACATTGAATAAAATATGGTTCACTTTCTTTTCGCATGTATAGTATTGAAGTAATGACGTAATAACACTTAAGATACCGATTAGGCTTCCCTTGTGACCCTAAACATTTCCCATGAGGTATTTAGACATGCAATGTTTCGTAAGATATACCTTTGTTTTGGATCGGTGTTTAATGGAAATCGTTATTTCTTAACAATTTTTTAAATTAAAATAACAAATTAGGATTTTACATGATAGTTATCTGGATAATCCTGGACAGGGACCTCTAACCTTTCTAACGTTTTAGCTTGCTCTAGCAAATTCACTCAAGATCTCTTTAGACAACTGACAGTTGTTGAAAAATTGAAAACTTGATATGAATGAAAACAAGATAATCTGACTTGAAAGTGGGGCTTCATTGAGATAAAATTTGATAATCTCAGGGGCCACCGATGGTATGTTCTCAGGTTTCATGGTTCTTTTATCTTCAATATCCTTTGGTGTTCCCCAGGGCTCGATCCTTGGTCCCCTCCTCTTCCTTATTTACTGCAACTCGCAACTTCACTTGGTGATAGAGCTGTTTAATGCCCTCCTCCCTCTGAACATGACTGAATGAACATGTTTTTGGTGTTATTTCACAACTAAAGGATTTGCAATTGAGGATCTCCACTTTAAATTCATTAAAAAAGGTCGGCCGCTCATCGAGTATTTTAGAAAAGAAAGGTGATAAAATCCGTGTCGGCATGGTTTCAAGCGGACGGGGTCGAAAAGTCGGAGGAAGGGCACAAGTCAAAGGCGGGCCGGCCGGGCCCCCCTTCTTTCCTCGTGCTTGACCGCCTCACGACTCCTCCGACTCTTCTCAAAAGGCTCCGCTATCGTTTCCCCAACTCCGTGCTCCCGGCGCGGATCGGGGTTACCCGCTCGCCGATCTCTATCGTTGCTTCCAATCCTTCAAAAACCCCGAGTCGGTGGAAAAAGGCCCATGACACTTGGTTTTCCATGGTGGTTCAAGTACCTCAAGACCCGCAGAACAGGGAAGCGATGCCCAGTAAGACTATCCCAGACGCCTATTCCCAGGCGCCCAGCGTTTGTGGCTTGTACAGGCATTTAAACTTCGAAACTTTGTTTAAACCTGTTAAAGATTACCATACCTATTCATAAAAAAAAAGTTTAAAATTAATGAGATGCAAAATAAATTCATAAATATGCACCTACTTTTCAAATCAAATATTCCAGTTTTGACGCACTTGGACACCTAAACCATGGATGCCAAATTAGGTCTAAATTAGATCCTAAGCCATGGATGCCAAATTAGGTCTAAATTGGGTCCTATGACATGGATGCCAAATTAGGTCTAAATTGGGTCCTAAGCCATGGATGCCGAATTAGGTCCTAAGCCATGGATGCCAAATTAGGTCTAAATTAGGTCCTATGCCATGGATGCCGAATTAGGCCAAATTGGGTCCTATGCCATGGATGCCAAATTAGGTCTAAATTGGGTCCTAAGCCATGGATGCCAAATTAGGTCCTAAGCCATGGATACCAAATTAGGTCCTAAGCCATTGATGCCAAATTAGGTCCTAAGCCATTGATGCCAAATTAGGTCTAAATTAGGTCCTATGCCATGGATGCCAAATTAGGTCTAAATTGGGTCCTAAGCCATGGATGCCGAATTAGGTCCTAAGCCATGGATGCCAAATTAGGTCTAAATTGGGTCCTATGCCATGGATGCCAAATTAGGTCAAATTGGGTCCTAAGCCATTGATGCCAAATTAGGTCTAAATTGGGTCCTATGCCATGGATGCCAAATTAGGTCTAAATTGGGTCCTAAGCCATGGATGCCGAATTAGGTCCTAAGCCATGGATGCCAAATTAGGTCTAAATTAGGTCCTAAGCCATGGATGCCAAATTAGGTCAAATTGGGTCCTAAGCCATGGATGCCAAATTAGGTCTAAATTGGGTCCTAAGCCATGGATGCCAAATTAGGTCCTAAGCCATGGATGCCAAATTAGGTCCTAAGCCATGGATGCCAAATTAGGTCCTAAGCCATGGATGCCAAATTAGGTCCTAAGCCATTGATGCCAAATTAGGTCCTAAGCCATGGATGCCAAATTAGGTCCTAAGCCATGGATGCCAAATTAGGTCCTAAGCCATGGATGCCAAATTAGGTCTAAATTGGGTCCTATGCCATGGATGCCAAATTAGGTCTAAATTGGGTCCTATGCAATGGATGCCAAATTAGGTCTAAATTGGGTCCTAAGCCATGGATGCCAAATTAGGTCCTAAGCCATGGATGCCAAATTAGGTCCTAAGCCATTGATGCCAAATTAGATCCTAAGCCATGGATGCCAAATCAGGTCCTAAGCCATGGATGCCAAATTAGGTCCTAAGCCATTTATGAGGTCCTAAGCCATGGATGCCAAATTAGGTCCACCTAATTATGCCCAAAATAGGTCCTAAGCCTAAGGCATCCATGGCTTAGGTGCCCAAGCGCGGTGGTATTTTTCTTTCTTACAAAAAGGTGGTATTTTTTATTTAGTCCCACAACAGCGATGATCGGAATTATGAAAAGGAAAAGTGAAGAGGTGAAAAGAAGGACGGAGAATGAGAGAAAGAGATATTCATAAATAAATAATAGCCTATTTGTTTGCGGGTCTCTCTTAAGCCGGCCTTCTCTCCTTCCAATTTAAATCGCAAGGCCGACAGACTCACCATACAATTTACCTTATTAACTCTGCCTAACAAAAATTTACCGCTTCACTCTATATTTAGCAGCTCTACATCCCTATACAATTTTTTTTTCCATTCTACTTCATTTCTATGCTTTTTCTTACCATTACGAAGTCGGTTTCAAGGACCAAAAACTAGGGTTGTAAAAATAGAAGTTCAGTTTGGGCGTTTGCAGTATCACGTACGTTGACCGGGGCTATAAATTGGAGTCGCTCTTTGCCATTCTCTGGTAGATAAGAATCCGCCAGCGCCATTCACGGTTATCACGCGCTGCATCAGTTTCATAGGCTTCAATGAACGTGCTTGCCCATTTTTCATGTACCTATACACACACAAAAAAATTAATTTTCTTTCTAATAAAATATCTGAATACTAACTACCTCCATGATACTCTGAATACCGTTCTGATACTCTGAATATCGCCCTGAATACCCTCATCACTACCATCTGAATACCCTGATCGCCAACTTTGAATACCCTGATCACCACCCTCTGGATATCCTGATCTCCAAACTCTGGATACCCTGATCGCCATCCTCAGAGTCTTCTCTTAATACTATGAATACTCTGAATATAATAACATGATCCTACGAATATCATCCTGAATACCCAGATTACCATCCTCTGAATACCACCTTGCATACTCTGAATACAGCCTTGAATACTACTAGAGATATGTACCTCCATGATACTCTTAATACTACGAATACTCTGGATATAACATGATCCTACGAATTACCATCCTCTGAATATTCTGAATACCACCTTGCATACTCTGAATACAGCCCTGAATACTACTAGAGATACCTCCATGATACTCTTAATACTATGAATACTCTGAATATAACATGATCCTATGAATATCATCCTGAATACCCAGATTAAAATCTTCTGAATATTCTGAATACCACCATACATACTCTGAATACAACCCTGAATACTATGTACTAGAGATACCTCCATGATACTCTGAATATCGCCCTGAATACCCTCATCACCAGCATCTGAATACCCTGATCACCACGCTCTGTATATCCTGATCGCCATCCTCGGAGTCTTCTCTTAATACTATGAATACTCTGAATATAATAACATGATCCTACGAATATCATCCTGAATACCCACATTACCATCCTCTGAATATTCTGAATACCACCTTGCATACTCTGAATACAGCCCTGAATACTAGAGATACCTCCATGATACTCATAATACTATGAATACTCTGGATATAACATGATCCTATGAATTACCATCCTCTGAATATTCTGAATACCACCTTGCATACTCTGAATACAGCCCTGAATACTACTAGAGATACCTCCATGACAATCTGAATACCACCCTGATACTCTGAATATCCCGCCCTGAATACCCTAATCACCACCATCTGAATACCATTATCGCCACACTTTGAATACCCTGATCGCCACGGGCCACCCTTTCAACACCCTAATCGCCACCGGTTATCCTCATCTCCAACCTCTGTGTATCCTGATCGCTTTACCTGAACTAATAAAACTAACATTGCAACTAATAAAACCTTCAGGTTTGGTTCCAGAATGTTCTCTTCCTTCAGGAACATATTTATTGGCTTTATTGGATACGTTATCATCATCATAATGGTTGGAAGTGAGTTTCTATAGAATTATACAAAATAAATACTTTTTTCTCCTAGAATACCTTCGATGGAGCGAACCTGGATATGAACCGATATTATTTAACTTATCTAGAAGTAATTCCAGAAACATCAACAACCAGGTACTTTTCGATATATAAAAATCACTAGGTAATTATTGAATAAATAAAATTTGTTGATATTAAAGATGAATTTTTATTTATAAAAACGTGTTTTAAAAGGGCGTATAGAAGAAGAGGTGTCACCTTTGGTTGACTTTGATGGGCCGGCTGAGTTGCCGGGTGAGGTGTTTGGTGTGTTCGGGACCCTGCAATTATCCTCTAAAGTTTGTTTGGTCGGCGTTTTTTTACCTGTAGTTACCTACACCTTAGCCTACTCATTACGTCTTCGGTTTAGGATCGGTGGTATTTTCAGACACCTTTAAGACATACGATTTATTCAACTTTAATTAAGGACAGAAAAGGCATTTTTTAACTCTCAACTCTTGTAATTTATAACATTCTACCTTTTTGCAAATTTCTCGAAATTGGAAGCATCAAAATATGGAGATTTTGGTAGAAAACCGCAGATCTTTTTGACCATACACAGGCTTAGGAGGTTAAAAATGGACATTTCCGTTGCAAACCATCTTTTGGATAAAGTTGCCATTTTGGGGGTTCCACTTCCATAACTACCCAGACCTTATAATAATCACGTAGCTTATTGTTGATTAAAGATTCTTTCGAGTGATTATTTTCGAAATGACCTGTTAAGAAGGGTTCTCGGGTCCGTGTGACCATCAGAAAAACCAACCTTAGAGTACAAACCGACTAACCAAATAACAGGTAGATCTATAATGATAGGTTATTCCTTTTTTTTATTCTCCTTCTTTCAAATTATGCTTTAAAGACAGGAACGGAAAGGTGTTTCAGGCGGTAAAGATCAAAAAAGCGGACCGGAGGACGGTATATTATAGAAACACAATGAAGGTGTCAGAATAACAAAAATACGGTGTATTAAAAAAAGGCTCCCTCTCAGTAATCTTAACTTGATTGAAAAAAAAAATTAAGCCTGAGAGTCACAATAATGTTTATACATAATCGTGTCGAAGGGGGCCACGTTTTTCAAAGCTCCCCTTGGTGACATTGCAAGAAAGGTTCTTCAAACTTGGTTCTTCCTTTCTGTAGTTTTAACATTCTAGACCGTGACCTTATTTAATTCCCTTATGGCTATAAAATAAATCAATTTAAACATCAAAACACGAGAACCGACTTTAATTCGACGAAACCGTGAATGAAGGCGAAATTATACGTTCGAAGGCAATTTTGTAAGTTTTTTCGTTTTCGACGTGTGAAAAAGGCGTGGACGGGGAAGCGATAATATTTACAAAGGCGAGAAAATCAAAAGTCTGAAGGGCGTTCGATAAGAAACCTTTGATCGTTAAACATTGTATTTATTTGTCTTATAAGGTAAAAACCTTTGGCGTGGGTCGTTGTTATTCCTCGACCTTTATTACTGTTATTAATATTGAATCTATAAAATTACTAGTTTGAGTCGCCATGTTTTGATTGCCCAAAGACATCAGAGTCAACATCCTTGAGTCCTTAAAAGCCGAGAAAACAAAAAAACTGGGTTCACTTCATAAGAGAACCATAATTAATTATAATTATTTTTTTCCCGAAACCAAAATTTTTGGAAGGGGTCAAAGAAACCCTGTAGGGTGACCACATGGTACGCATTGTGCGTGATTTTACGCATTTTTAAACACGCATTAACTGCCCTTTTTACGCATTCCTGGGAAGACAAAAGTCCTAAGAGAAAATCAAGCCAGAATTTAGACTTTTTGACTGGCAGGAGGTCCTTTTTAGCCAGATTTTGACCTTTGTTTTGACAATCAATTGACAATCCATCCTAATTTTGAACCCTTTTCGACTAGAAAAGACCCTTTTCAGGCAGATTTTGACAAGAATAGACCCTTTTCAGCCAAATTTTGACCTCTTTTGACAAGAAAACACCCTTTTTAGCCAGATTTTGACCCCTTTTAAAAAGAAAACACTATTTACAGGCTGATTTTGCCCCTTTTTGACAAGAAAGAACCCTCTTTATCCTAATTTTGAACCCTTTTCGACTAGAAAAGACCCTTTTCAGGCAGATTTTGACAAGAATAGACCCTTTTCAGCCAGATTTTGACCCCTTTTAAAAAGAAAACGCTATTTACAGGCTGATTGCGCCCCTTTTTGACAAGAAAGAACCCTTTTCATCCTAATTTTGAACCCTTTTCGACTAGAAAATACCCTTTTCAGCCAGATTTTGACAAGAATAGACCCTTTTCAGCCAAATTTTGACAAGAATAGACCCTTTTCAGCCAAATTTTGACAATAAAAGACCCTTTTCAGCCAAATTTTGACAACTTTTGACAAGAAAACACCCTTTACAGCCAGATTTTGACCCCTTTTAAAAAGAAAACGCTATTTACAGGCTGATTTCGCCCCTTTTTGACAAGAAAGAACCCTTTTCATCCTAATTTTGAACCCTTTTCGACTAGAAAATACCCTTTTCAGCCAGATTTTGACAAGAATAGACCCTTTTCAGCCAAATTTTGACAAGAATAGACCCTTTTCAGCCAAATTTTGACAATAAAAGACCCTTTTCAGCCAAATTTTGACCCCTTTTGACAAGAAAACACCCTTTACAGCCAGATTTTGACCCCTTTTAAAAAGAAAACGCTATTTACAGGCTGATTTCGCCCCTTTTTGACAAGAAAGAACCCTTTTCATCCTAATTTTGAACCCTTTTCGACTAGAAAAGACCCTTTTTAGCCAGATTTTGACAAGAATAGACCCTTTTCAGCCAAATTTTGACAAGAAAAGACCCTTTCCAGCCAAATTTTGACAAGAAAAGACCCTTTTCAGCCAGATTTTTGACAAGAATAGACCCTTTTCAGCCAAATTTTGACCCCTTTTGACAAGAAAAGACCCTTTTCAGCCAGATTTCTGACAAGAAAAGACCCTTTTCAGCCAGATTTCTGACAAGAATAGACCCTTTTCAGCCAAATTTTGACAAAAAAAAAAGTCCTTTTTCAGCCACACTTCAAATGTTCCCATGGAAAGGTTCAGTTTTGGAACTCCATTACTGCTAGACCAGACTTTTTAATTGCCCAAACCTCACTAGTGATCCTTGGCCTGGAAGAACATTTTCGAGGTCCAGAACATTCAGGTCATCGTTTGTGCACAATCTGTACACCCCAATCAAAATATAAACAAGATTTAAAATTAGTGAGGAGTGAATATGTGAGAGTGAGATAGAATGAGGACGACGGAGACTGTGAAGGTGAGAGGTAATGGGGCAGATATCTCGGACGGAGAGGGGTTCGGAGAGACCCTTAGAAAGGAAGGGGGAGAGAGTCGCCGCTCTATTATTTTGAGAGCCGGGTTTTCTGAACTGGTAATAATTATTAGCGCGAGGTGTGGGTAGGTACATAACAAGATGGGGAAACAGCTGCACCTTCCCACAGGCTTCGGGTCCCCCGTCAACCCCGCCCCTCTCGCCCACCCCTCGCGTTCCTTTCTAACCACCGCTATTTACTTTTGACCGGTGTCACTCTTCACACTTTTACCGACTTTGATCGCTCCTTTGTCCTTTCCACTCGAATTACAACTCCGCGCATTATTCGCCTTCTTTTCTCGTCATGAATTCGTCTCCAGAAGGTAAAATTGAGTAGTCATTTTCTAACTAGCCCCAGGGAAGAGTTGCTAGACCATTAATCTAAATCTAAATGGGTTATAAATAAATTACCCTATATGCAGTCAAGCCCGACACCTGCAAGACCCTGGGTAGCAATTACTCTAGGTGTAATGATAACTACGAAAGGGAGGGACTTTTAAAACCGGGAGTTACAAAGACGAAATTACTCCCGGTAACTCATTGTCATCGATAAACCGAAGACTGTCTTTCTACACGTTCATTATCTACATCATGCTTATTTGTGTACTAATTGGGAGAGGTAACAAGGTTAATTAGGTTACACCCGGATGGCATTTGCTATGATAATTTTAGCGTCAAGGGTCCTTTTAATGGGACCAGGTTGAAGAAAAAAGTTGTACCTCGACTAGAATTAACGGTGTCTTTAGTATTCCTTATTATGCGTAATCAGTCGTTTCTTAAGTAAGCGAATTAATTTTGTAAAATTATCGTTGGAGAAAAAAAGATTCAACTTTTTTAGTTAGATGGCGCAATGAACTTTCAACTATGATCCGAGGCTCATGAGACATTCCTGTTATGATTTTCAACCATCTCAAATCTTAATAGTCCAGTCAATCTAAGCCCGAAAAGGCCAAATAAAAGAAATAAATAAGGCATTTTGTTTCTCTACGGAAATGTGTAGGTCCTGATAAACCGAAAAAAAGTCCATAACCGAAACCCTTGCGCTTTGGCGTCAGGAGCATTTTGAGGTGATTTTTTTTTCCCCCGCAAATATCTCGAAAACCGTAGGTCGTAGGCGAAATAATTTTTAGTACAAAATTAGAGATTTTTGAATTTCCTACAATTTATGGGCTAATACAATTTTTTGTAGGACCAAACGTATTTGAGCTACGAGGTGGAAAAAAACGGGGTTTTCTATTTTGACCTCTGAAGGAGGGAAGACGTCATCTAATCAAAAAAGTGTACTTAATAAAAGTTGTAGAGAATTTAATTACTGTTTAATTATTGTTTGGGTGATTTTGGCAAATTAGGGTGTTTTGGTTGACTTGGGAGGCCAGAAAAATAACATTGTAGAAAATAAAGCAGGCAAATGGTTCCTTGAAATAAAAACCGGTTTGAAGGACCCTGAACTTGGCAAAGGGAAAATGTTTATTATCTTTTCTTCCCCCGTCATTTAACTCCCCGGAACACCGCAGCATCTAAGCCTTAAAAATCTCGTACCGACGAATCTATCCATCCGATCGTCTTAATATTAGCATATTTGGACTCAGCTCGTCAAAACCTACAAGTTGACTACCTGTTTTTTCAAAAATAAAGTTTTGGTGGAAAATTGTATTTTCTATTTTTCCGAGGAAAATTTTTTCGGAAAAACTGCTCCCTAAACAGCACGTATTTTTCCGAAAGAATGAGAACGCGCTTTTCAAAAAAAATTTTCTGACCATTTTTAGTGCCCAAAACGAGGAAACTAATTTTGGGGGTGATAGTGCTGCGATCTCTTGAATCAGGGGCGGATCCAGGGGGGGGCGATCGGTGAATTTTGCCCCCCCGGGGCAAAAGAGCGAGGGGGAGGAAAAGAAAGAAAGAACACAAAATCCCCAAATTTCACGTTAATGAAGACAATTTTATAAAAGAATTAACAAAGCAAAAAATTAACAAAATGCAAAATTAACAAATTAAAGCCAATTATTCGTCAAAAAACTCGTCAATATGAACATTTTAAGAGCGAATTTTTCATCAAAAACTTCAAAATCAGGGTTTTGAGAGCAAAATTTTTCCTCAAAAACCTCAAATTCAAGGTTTTAAGAGACATTTTTTCGTCATAAGCTTACAAATTAACTTCTAAGAGACAATTATTTTTCGTCAAAAATCCTCAAAATCAATTTTCGTTTGAAAAACCTGAAAATCAACGTTTTGGGAGATAGTTTTTCGTCAAAAACCTGAAAATCAACGTTTTAAGGCTCTCTTTCGTCAAAAACCTTAAAATTTACATTAATTGAGTACCAATCTTTAATCAAAAACCTCAAAATCAACGTTTTAAGAGACAATTTTTCGTCAACAACTTCAAAATCAACGTTTTAAGAGCCTTTAGAGATTAAGTTTCAAACTTTTTTTTCGTATCAAAGTCACCTTCGACAATCTTGAACGTACTGAAGAAATTTCTACATTTTGTTTGTTGTAAAGGGAATATGTGTTAATTCCATTTTTCTATTTACGATCGTCTGCTTCACTCTCGCCAGAAAGGTGTCGGGATTTCTAATAACACCAAATTTATAAGCATCAAGTTAAACATAATACGTTCAGTTGAAATAGTTGTCGGAAATCATAGAGCGGTAAATGTCTAAACAACTCTCCTTTAGAACGGAAAGTTGGTAAATACAGTGTTGGCTGACCAAATTGAGGGCTGACCATTACTCGAGGCTTGTTTCTAAGGGCTCTAATCAACTCGGCGGCCCGAATAGATAATTAACAACGGCTCGCTACGAGAGAATCGCGAATCGAAATTTCACATCAAAAGCGAATTATTGTATCAGGCGTCAAAGTCATTTTATAAATAGGTAATGAGAACAAAAAACGAAACTTTTGTTTATTTTCAAACATATAAAAATGCCAGGTCATGACGATCATGATTGGTCGGCTCGTTGAAACAAAAATCATCTAATCATTTCTACCTGGCCTACTTGGATAGATGATTATCCTACCTGAAAATGCAAATAAAATATCCTTCGTACAAAGGAGGTCCGACATTCTGCCCTGTAATTCCCGGCTTCAAATCACGACAGAATACCCCTTATAATTCACACCTTGATGAGCTCCAAGCGGTATAAAATTAATTTACATTTAATCTGTCAATTAAATTATATTAGTTCGAAATTGTTTTTACGCCCTTCTTTAATGAATTTTTTAAAAGCAGTTACTCATTTTTTTTCGATAGGTTTAGCAGTGGATGATAATTAGCTTTGAGTTACTAAAAAATAGTAAAGGAGTTAGCAGGGGCGGACTGGGACCTTAGGGTGTGGGTGGGTTTTCAGTTAAGGGGCGCCGAGAAGATTAGCTCTTATAACCAAAAAAAATTGCTCATATAACCATAATTTGGAAAAAAATTGTCAATTTAAAGTTGATTTTGAGGTTTTTTGACGAAAACTAGGCATTTATAAATGTTGATTTTGATGTTTTTGTCGAAAATTTGGCTTTATAAATGTTGATTTTGAGGTTTTTGACGAAAATTTGGCTTTATAAATGTTGATTTTGAGGTTTTTCACGACAATTTGGCTTTTTAAATGTTGATTTTGAGGTTTTTGTACGAAAATAAGGCATCATAAAATGCTGATTTTAAGGTCTTTTGTGACGAAAATTAGGCTTTAGAAATATGATTTTGAGTTTTTCTACGAAAAATTTGCTTTATAAATGTTGATTTGATATGTTTTGACGAAATTTGCGCTTTTAAATGTTAATTTTGAGGTTTTTCACGAAAATTTGGCTTTTTAAATGTTTATTTTGATATTTCTGACGAAAATTTGGCTTTATAAATGTTAATTTTGAGGTTTTTCACGACAATTTGGCTTTTTAAATGTTGATTTTGATATTTTTGCCGAAAATTTGGCTTTTTAAAAGTTGATTTTGATATTTTTGACGAAAATTTGGCTTTTTAAATGTTGATTTTGTTATTTTTGACGAAAATTTGGCTTTTTAAATGTTGATTTTGAGGTTGTTTGACGAAAATAAGGCTTTATAAATGTTGATTTCGAGGTATTTTAAACCAAAATTGGGCTTTACAAATGTTCATTTTGAGGCTTTACACGACAATTTGGCTTTTTAAACGTTTATTTTGATGTTTTTGACGAAAATTTGGCTTTTTAAATGTTGATTTCGAGGTTTTTTTAACCAAAATTGGGCTTTACAAATGTTCATTTTGAGGTTTTTCACGAAATTAGCAAAAATAACGCTTAAAACCTGACCCGTGCGCCTCTATGTATCCTCGGGGGGCCAGATTGGGTAAACGGAAGATCTCGGCACTTTATTAAAAGGCCCGGAATGTGGAGACTCGTTTGAAAACATCTCAGCGATATCTTAATTCGGAGGTGCGATCTCGGCTTTTAAAAGTCCAGGGATTAATTAATTTCTTAAGTCTAAAATGTTTAATTTGTTTCAAGGCTCGTTCGGTTAATCACAAGAGACCGCCTAACGTCCTTTCCCCATTGAGATTGGCTACGTGACTCGATTTCATCGGGAGAAAATAAAACCAATAGATGTTCCCAAAGGAAACCGATGGCACATTTTTTAAACTTCGATTAGAAACAATTTTCATTCACTTTAAAGTGGGCAAAAGAGAAGCACTATCTAGATCAGCACTAATTGCAGAGAATTGAGATTTCATCAAATTAAATACATAAATGAAAAGCAGAAACAGCAGCAGCACAACATTGATGGTCTATAGTGGTTATCGAATGGGACCCCCCAAAACGGGAACTTACTCAAAAATTTGTTGAAAACCTGTTTTCTACAGAAATCTCCATTTTGGTGGGGCGGAAAGCTGCCGTGTTCCTAGCCCTAACCTCCTAAGGCCCTACCTCTATTCTATTCTACTTTTTCTTCCTTTTTTTAGCGATTCAAAGTGGTAATGAAAATTGGTCCAAAGTGGATTTCCCAAATTTGGCATAAACTGGTTCATTTCAGAGTCGAATTAAATTTTAAAATTATTAATGAAAAGGAGAACAAAGGGAGAAAAATAAGAAACCGAGCTGAGAGATAATATGGAGTTGGGGAAGAGTAGGTTGTCTTCAAAGAGATGATTCCGAAAGCGATGGTCCGGAGTAGACGTTGTGACGCCTCAGGTAGAGTCGAAACCTTTCACTCCAGACACTTTTTCGTGTTCTAATAAACCCCTCTAATTTCTTAACACCTGCATTCCAAACAACGTGCTTTACAAACGTTCCGCTTTTCTTATCCACACAATAAAAAAAAAAAAAAAAATGCTCTGAGCGGGACAGTTTCATCATAAATAGCTAATTTTGGATTCGTAAAAAATCAACTTTACTAAAAAAATGACGGATTACTTTCAGTGATGACTGATGGTGTGAGGGAGCTTAGGGTGCTCAGATGAAAGTTCTCATTTCACGTACATAAAGGTTCAAAATGAGGCTGAAAAGTCTCTTTTAAAGTCAAAAAGGTGCAAAATCTGGCAGAAAAGGGACTTATCTTGTCAAAAATGGTCAAAACTTGGCTTAAAAGGGTCTTTTTTTATGTCAAAAATGGTCAAAACTTGGCTTAAATGAGCCTTTTCTAGTCTAAAACGGGTCAAAATCATGCTAAAAAGTGTCTCTTCAAGTCAATAATGTTCCTAATCTGCCTGAAAAGGGTTTTTCCTCGTCAAAACTTGGCTTAAATGAGCCTTTTCTAGTCTAAAACGGGTCAAAATCATGCTAAAAAGTGTCTCTTCAAGTCAATAATGTTCCAAATCTGCCTGAAAAGGGTTTTTCCTCGTCAAAACTTGGCTTAAATGAGCCTTTTCTAGTCTAAAACGGGTCAAAATCATGCTAAAAAGTGTCTCTTCTATTCAATAGTGTTCCAAATCTGGCTGAAAAGGGTTTTTTCTCGTCAAAAATGGTCAAAACTTGGCTTAAATGAGCCTTTTCTAGTCTAAAACGGGTCAAAATCATGCTAAAAAGTGTCTCTTCAAGTCAATTATGTTCCAAATCTGCCTGAAAAGGGTTTTTCCTCGTCAAACTTGGCTAAATGAGGGCCTTTTCTAGTCTAAAACGGGCTAAAATAATGCTAAAAGTGTCTCTTCTATCATAGTGTTCCAAATCTGGCTGAAAAGGGTCATCAAAAAGAAGATAAAACAACTCTTCAAGATAACCAGAAGATACCATCTTGGAAGATTTTACATAATAAAAGAGTCGCTGAGAAGAATGAGTCGACAAGTCAGTATTTTGTAAGTGAAGATAAGGTGCGGATCTAGGTGACCGTATAAAGATAATTCAACCTAAAATGTTAAGGCTTGTGTAAACATAGGTTGCCCTTCTCAAAGGAACCAGTGCGGCTCTATGCTAATAGAACGAGAGCTTCTAATAATCTGTGAGGCCGCCACCACCTATCCCTATTATTTGCATTTTAATATTATTTCCTTATTTTTCCAGATCTTCCTCGGGATATCGACTTCTTCATCGCCTCTTCTGATTTATGCATTTCCGATTATCCTGGAGCTTTCGAAAAACCGCTAAAATGTCCCGTGCCTGCTCAGGGGCGGACTGGGACCTTAGGGCGTGGGGTGTTTTCAAGTCTAAGGGGGCGCCTCGCTCTGCGCAGAGCATTTTGACAGAGAAATTGGCTACTTAGAAAATATATGAATTCGAGCAAAACAGGGTTGCCCAACGTTTTTCATCAGTGCGCCCCCTTTATAAACCAAATTAAGACTTTTGCGCCCCTTAAGTTTTGATGTAAACTATTGCGGGTTTTCGCAATGAAATGGGTGTATAAATGTTGACTTTTGAGTTTTTTGATCAAAAATTGGGCTTCTTAATAGTGATTATTGAGTTTTTGACGCTTAAGGAACATTGCGTTAATTTTGAGATTTTTTGAGATTTGCTCTCTTATAACCATGATTAGGAGGTTCTTTGACAAAAAATTGCCATTTAAAGTGATTTTGAGGTTTTTTTTGACGAAATTCGGCATTTATAATGTTGATTTTGAGGTGGTTTTGACGAAACTGCTTTAATGTTTTTAAAGTTATTTTAAATTTGAGGTTGTTTTTGTACCGAAATAGGAGTCATAACTGTTGATTCGAGGATGCAACCATGCAAATTTGGCTTTACAACAAATGTTGCATTTTGAGGTTTTTTGACGAAAATGTAGGCTTTAAGATATGTTGATTTTGCCACATTCAAACATCCACACCCACAGCACCCCGGGCCAGTCCGCCCCTGTGCCTGCTTATAAACGGGGTCCTTTTTAAATGTGTTCAAATTAAGATATTCTCAACTTCATTGCTTTTGTCATAAATACTTTTTTTCTTCTCTTTTTTTTTTAGCCTACCATTGACAATTTTATGATCGTTTAACCTTTTAAGGAATAAAAAAGGCTCGCTAATCATGCGATAAACATGTAGCGGCATTATTATTTATTACGGCTTATGCTTTTTAAAATTCCCCTTTGTGTCGTAACCAAATGGAAAAACGAATATAAAAAGTGCACTGATCGTTCACAATAAATGTCACAACGTTTAAAGAGAATAAAGTCTGACTTTTAAAATGACGGAGTCTGAATACATGGGGAGGAGGTGGGGGCGCATAAAAGGACTCGTTTTCGTTATGAAATGAGCCAGGAGAAATAATTCTATAATCGACCCTTTTGAATATGAGTGCTCTCAAGGCTTCATTCAATGAAATGAATTGGGATCTAGTTATGAAAAAATAAATATATTAAAATAAAAAATCTGGACTGCTCCTAAAAGTGGAACCCCAAAACTTTCTCAAAAAAGTGGAAATTTTGGGGGCGGTGCGGAAGCGCAAAAATGCCTTCTAGCTCCAAAACCTTCTAGCAGGGCGGACTGGACGCTAGGGTGCGGTGGGTTTCCTGTTAATAGGGGCGCCGGTGAGTGGGTCGCGCGCGCGCAGAAATTCGGCTCTCATGGAAGAATATTTCAGTAAAAACAGTGCGTTCCGCACTTGCCAAACTTTTGACCAAAAAACAATTGCTCATTATAACCATGATGTGGAGGTTTTTGACACAAGAAATTGTCAGATTTAAGGTGATTTTGAAAGGTTTGTTGGACGAGAAACTAGGCATTTGATAAATGTGATTTTGAGGTTTTTGACGAAAATTTGGCTTAAGTCAATGTGATATTTGAGGTTTTGTCACGACAATTTTGGCTTTTAATGTTGATTTGTACGCAAAATTATACTTTACGAATGTTTGATTTTGAGGTTTTTGACCAAAATTTGGGCTTTTAAATGTGATTTCGAGATGACGAAAATTGGCCTTTTTATAAATGTTGATGTCGTGTTTTTGGACGAAAATTTAGCTTTTAAAGCGTAGGTTGATTTTGAGGTTTTTGGACGAAACGAATTAGGCATCATAAATGTGTGATTCGAGGTTTTTTGAAAAAAAAAAAAAAAAAAAAAAAAGGTAAGCTTTAAAAGTGTTGATTTTGAGGTTTTTGGACCGAATTAGGCTTCATAAATTTCATTTACGATGCAGGTTTTTTGACGCAAAATCACGCTTTAAAATGTTGATTTGAGGTATGATTTTAGGGGATATTTGCAAAAAAAATACACTGACCCGGGCGCGGCCAGCCGCCTGTATGTATCCTCGGGCGCGCGCGCGGGTGGGTTCTGTCCACCCCCCCGGGCCAGTCCGCCCCTGCTCCTAAGGCCTGTATATAACGAAGGGAGAATGCGTTAAATCTAACGACTCTTTCGTAAATGTTTGTCCCTCTAGGCGTACCTCAGGGATCCATTTTATGACCGTTACTCTTTTCCATGTACATCAATGATTTTCCTTCCTGTTTATCCTTTTCCTTTTTCACTTTTTCTTGTCCTATCACAGGTCCCACCACTTCCCAAAATCTCGGGTTGAAAACAAAAATTAACCGACCAACCAAAAAGTACAAATATACAAACTTTTTCTAGAATCATTGAGATTAAAATAAGGCAATAGAGGATCACGAATATAACCTTTACGACTTCACTTGTCATGCTAAATTTTACCATTTATCGAGCCAGATGCTGCTTATTTTCCTAATATTGCGGGCATTTAATTCACATTTTAAGCACCTTCTGATAATGGTCGTGGAAATTAACACATCAATTTAATTTACATAGCATAATGAATCTTCATACGTATATGGGAATTGAGCACACATTATTATCAGAGTTGATGTTCCGTAATAATAACTAATTATTTTTAAATAGAGCCCCACCACCTTAAGATATCGTTATTTACACAACGATTACGGAAATTACCGTTTTCCTCAATTCTTCGCTGATAACCTTGTGGAATATTTGAAACAAGTCGATTACCTTTTGTTATGTAGAATTTCATTATGGAATTCTAAAGGTGTGATTCTGTGTAAATATTTTACCTGAGAGACCTACTAATTTAAGCAATTTCCGGAACTGTTCCATTATTTCACTCGGCCCATTAGAGTCTATTTTTAGCTAAAGATCATCATTATTCAGTGAAGTGAGTCTGCAAAGTCTCGAGTCAGCTAGTTTGAGTGATTATTTTCATATTTGCCTCTTTTTGAGACAAATCTGCCAGGGCGGACTGCGCCTCGCGCTGGGTGGCAGAACCCTACGTGAATACGTAGAGGCGCCGCTAACGATCGGTTTTTTTTGTGTGTGTGCGTATTTTTCTACAGTGGCTGCCCGCAAAGACTGTGTAAGCTGGTCCCGAGGGCGGTGTGGGAAAGCTGCAGGTGTTTTGTATTTTTTGTGTGCTAAATATCCCTATCCACAAATTGTCCAAAAACCTCAAAACAAAAAATCAACATTTTTTAAGTCTCTAATTTTGGTATACGAGGAAATCAACTATTTATGAAGCCTAATTGTCGTCAAAAACCTCGAATCAACATGTAAAAAGCCCGAAATTTTCGTTGCTAAAAACCTCAAAATCACATTTTTAAAGCTTAATTTGGTCACAACCACGCTCTCGAAATCAACATTTATGAAGAGCCTATTTCCAGGGCAAAACCTCAAAATCAACATTTAATTAGAAAAGCCTAATTTTCGTGCAAAAAACCTCGAAATCAACAGTTAAGAGATGCCTTAATTTTGGTCCAAAAACTCAAAAAGTCAACATTTTAAAAGCTAAATTTCGTCACGGCAACCCCTCAAAATCAACATTTATATTGCCGGTAATTTTCGTCCAAAAAGAAACCTCAAAATCAAAGCTTTAACATTGACAATTTTCGTGCAAAATCTCCAAATACTGGTTGTAAGAAAGACCAATTTCCGTTCAAAAATATATCAAACATGAACGTATTGCAATTTCGTGCTTTTCTTTTCTTCTTTTCCTGTCCTTTCGGGCGCGGATCCAAAAATAATCTCATAAATCTCAAATCACTTTGTAGAAGCCTAATTTTGGTCAAAAAACCTCGAAATCAACATTTAAGATGCCTAATTTTCGTCCAAAAACCTCAAAATCAACATTTTAAAAGCTAAATTTTCGTCAAAAAACCCCTCAAAATCAACATTTATAATTGCCTAATTTTCGTCAAAAAACCTCAAAATCAACTTTAAATTGACAATTTTTCGTCAAAATCTCCAAATAATGGTTGTAAGACCAATTTTCGTCAAAAAATATCAAAATGAACGTTTTAAGTGCAATTTTCTTTGTCCAAAAACCTCAAAACCAACACTTTTAAAGCCTAATTTTGGTCAAAAAACCTCGAAATCAACATTTATGATGCCTAATTATCGTCCAAAAACCTTATATTCAACTGACATTTATAAAGCCAAATTTTCGATAAAAAAAACCTCGAAATCAACATTTGTGATGCCTAATTTTCGTCAAAAAACCTCAAAATCAACTTTAAAGTTTAAATTGACAATTTTTTGTCAAAAACCTCAAAATCATGATTATAAGTGGAAATATTTTTGTCAAAAAATCTCAAAATCAACGTTTTAAGGGAACTTTCTTTTGTCTAAAACCGTTAAAATCAACATTTTAAACCCCAAATTTCATCCAAAAACCTCAAAGTTAACATTCAAAACTTTAGGAGCAAAGGATTTAATTTGTTTAACTGTGAAAAAGTTTGGGAACCTCTGATTTTGCCTAATATATTTTTTTTTCTAAAAGCCAATTTTCTGTTAAAATTTTTTGCCCCCCCCCCATCCGGGCGCCCCCTTAACTGAAAACCCACCCACACCCTAAGGTCCCAGTCCGCCCCTGCAAATCGGACTCGATTTTTGATTGGTTTTCCCATTTCCAATAAAAAGGGATGAGAAACAACAATTAGAGCTTTTGTTTTTCGATTAAAGCGACCCTAAATGATTTCGATAGTCGGAGTGGAAAGGGGGAAGGGGACCGTCGATGGGGAATTATGCGAGGGAGGTAATTGAAAATGAAATTGATATTACGATGAAAGACAAAAGGCCGCCTTCCATAACAACGTGAAATTTCTTGCAATAAATCATCTCGGGTTATTCCGGGAGCGAACGGGGACCTCTGCAATAAAACCGTTAACTATCTGACACTGTTCGGCCACGAGAAAGGCGAATAGTTCCTTTTTTAGCAATAAAATCATAATCATTGTCATATAGAAGTCATTAAAATCCTCTGATAAATTATTTCGGATTTTCAATCTTTCTAGTTGGTCAAACTCGAATTTAAAAAAAAAATCATAATAAAGCAACTTGGTAGTTTGGTGAACGATGTGATATTGCAGCCAACAGGTCAGAATTTTGATTTACCATCAGGACTCAAAAATTCACCCAGGGTTATAAAAAAAATCTAAGGTTATAAAAGTGGCCTCCCATAGGGTTATATTTAAAAAAAATTACCCCTACCTTAGGGTTATACTCAGGGGCGGACTGGGACCTTAGGGTGTGGGTGGGTTTTCAGTTAAGGGATGGGGGAGGGCAAAAAATTTTAACAGAAAATTGGCTTTTAGAAAAAAATATTAGGCAAAAACAGAGGTTCCCAAACTTTTTCACAGTGCGACCCCCCTTTTAAACAAATTAAAACCTTTACGCCCCCGCCACAAAGTTTTGAATGTTTTTGAGGTTTTTGGATGAAATTTGGGTTTTAAAATGTTGATTTTGAGGTTTTTGACAAAAGAAATTGCACTTAAACGTTGATTTTGAGATTTTTTGACAACAATATTTGCTCTTATCATCACGATTTTGAGGTTTTTGACAAAAAATTGTCAATTTAAAGTTGATTTTGAGGTTTTTTGACGAAAATTAGGCATCATAAATGTTGATTTCGAGGTTTTTTGACGAAAATTAGGCATCATAAATGTTGATTTCGAGGTTTTTTGACCAAAATTAGGCTTTAAAAGTGTTGATTTTGAGGTTTTTGACGAAAATTTGGACTTTTAAATGTTGATTTTGAGGTTTTTGGACAAAAATTAGGCATCATTAATGTTGATTTCGAGGTTTTTTTGACCAAAATTAGGCTTTAAAAGTGTTGATTTTGAGGTTTTTGACAAAAGAAATTGCACTTAAACGTTGATTTTGAGATTTTTTGACAACAATATGACAAAAAATTGTCAATTTAAGGTTGATTTTGAGGTTTTTGACGAAAATTAGGCAATTATACATGTTGATTTTGAGGTTTTTGACGAAAATTTGGCTTTATGAACGTTGATTTTGAGGTTTTTGGACAAAAATTAGGCATCTTAAATGTTGATTTTGAGGGTTTTTTTTCCTTTTGTGACGAAAATTTAGCTTTTAAAATGTTGATTTTGAGGTTTTTTGACGAAAATTACGAATCATAAATGTTAATTTCGAGGGTTTTTTTGACCAAAATTAGGCTTTTTAAATGTTGATTTTGAGGTTTTTGGACGAAAATTAGGCTTCATAAATGTTGATTTCGAGGTTTTTTGACCAAAATTAGGCTTCATGTTGATTTTGAGGTTTTTGACGAATTTTTGGGGATATTTGCACAAATGGTGGGTTCTGTCCACCCGCCCCCTCCGGGCCAGTCCGCCCCTGGTTATACTTCGTTTTAAACAAAATTTACCCACCAAGGTTGAACAAAAATTAAGAGCGCGGATTCCATTTTGGGCTACTCGGAGATTGAAGAAAGTTAGATTATTTTAGCTAAGTCCTATGCTGCACGTTTTTGCATTTTTTCGAGTATTTTGCAAAATTTTGCATTTTATTTCTTCTTTTTTAACTAAAAAACGGGGGAATTTTTTTTTTTTTTTTTTTTAAGCGTCGGCATCGCCATAAGCCAAGGGGGCCAATTTTTACGTTCAAATTCGAATCCACATAAAAAAAAATTTTTTTCTTCATATAAAAATTCCGAAGGTTCAAAGGAGTTACAAAATGGTGTTATCAAGTTCGAAGAAAACGGACTTTGAACCCACAATGAATAAAAATCCTATTTTATCCTTCAAAAACCTAATTTAAAAAACTTTAATTTTTAATTTTTGTTATTTTTATTATTTTTTTAACCTACCTTCCTATATTGTAATTGATAATTCAATTATTTATCTGACTTGTTAAGTTTTTTAATTAAGTTTTTGAATCAAAGATTGTTTTTAAACTTTTATCCTTAAAAAAATACATACAATGTTAAATGTAAAGTAAATAAAACTTATAACGCTCCCGTCTATAACGATTTCCCGGTTGTAACGCTCTTTTACCCTGGTCCCGGTTCCTGGGGGTATATTTCCAAAGGAATTTTGTTCGTTTTAACGCTCCAATATCCCGTTTATAGCGCTTCTTGGAAGAATACTTTTTTTTTCTTCGCATTTTGTCATTTCTTCGTATAGGATTAGACAAAAAAAAGTGATGTCGAGTGCAATTTTTCGAAAACCAAATGAAGATAAAACATAATTTCTCATAAATCATAATGGATTCTGAGAAAGTGCAGATTCAATGACTTCATGTAAACAAAACAAAATGTTTCCACGAATTCAGAAGTCGTTAGCTTCGATTTTTTTTTTTTTTTCCGGAGAGATCATTCTTAATTAATTTTCGTTTCGTTGTTTTTTTAAGTTCGACATGATCTCTCCTCTCTGACGAAAGCCCAGAGAGCCGAAATATCAAAAATTGAGTCCTCAGTGCTTCCTTATTGAGCGTAATAACCGATTTTGAATATTTTGAACTTCACTTGCCACAAAGAGATTTTTAATCCATCAATAAATCGTCGGACATTCAAAATATTGCAACACACGATACATCATATCCAGGATTAGTGGTAGAAGTTTTCAATTATCCAAGTCTTAACATCTCTCGAACCCCTACAATTCTATAAACGATAATCCTCAATCAACACGACATTAATCCTATAATCCCGGGTTCTCTTAAGGAAAAAAAATGGCAAACGGAACTTAACCAAAGAACCGGAAAGAAAGATTCGATTGACGTAGTGGGGGGGCCCTTAGTGTTAATAAAACGTTAACCACCCCAACCTTACAAGTCAGACGCGTCTTAAGCCTGTAATCAAGTTTTATTTTCTCTTTTTTTTCTCTGTAATTTGTCCATCATAAAATAATTCATAGGTACTTGTTGACTAGGTAGTTAGCAAGTGAAGGCTGTAATAATAAACCTTCTTTATATTTTATTAAATCTTTGATAGTTCTAGTCGTTAATTTCAAACTAAGTGCTTCATGAAATTCGCTCAATTGACATAAGTTGGAAAAAGCGTGAACATAGGTCGTAACAACGTATAAATTAGTTGATGGGGTTTCATTCCCCCTAGAAGGGGACAATGTAAACGTAATTGTTATTTTCCCTCTTCCCTCGCCACGCCGTATGAAATTGTGGTTATGAGACGATCGTCCCCTTCCTCGTGTTTATCGTATAAGGGGGACCATAGAACACACATACAAGGACACACCCCACATCAACCGAGAAACTCTTTTATTAAAGCACAATCCCTCATTTCATACAAAAACATGACTACGTAGCCCAATTAGTCACGTATGACAAACAATATGATCACTTTGACTTTGAAATTTATACCGAAGGGGAGACTTCCCCCTTTACTCATCTAAAACGTATTTAAACCTGAAATACGATCAAGTACACACCACAGCTTTCGCCATCTCAACATTTTACAGAAAAGGAAGATAGTTGAGAAAATTTAGATCAGGGGCTGTGGGATCACAGACGCCAATTTGTCGTAGAGGAACAAAATCTAGTTAAAAGGTCCTCTTGTGTCCCAAAAGGTTCAAAAATCAAGCTAAAAAGGGCCCATTTGTCCATAAAGAAATATAGTTAAAAGGGCCCTATTTGTCGTAAAAACAATATTAGCTAGTTAATAGGTCCCCTAATGTCCAAAAATGAACAAAAACCAAGCAAAAAAGGTGGTTCTATTTATCGCGAAGGAATGGTACCAAGTTAAGAAGGCCCATAGTGTCGAAAAAGGATCAAAAATACGGAAAAAAGGTCCCTTTTCGTTGTAAAGGAACAAAATTTAGTTAAAAGGGCCTCTAATGTCCAAAAAGGACCAAAAACCAAGCTAAAAAGGGCCCTATCTGTCGTAAAAACAAGCGCATCCCCCAAGAGGTCCCCTAATGTCCAAAAAAAGAACAAAAACTAAGCTAAATAGGGCCCTATTTGTCGTAAAAACTAGATTATCCAGTTAATAGGTCCCCTAATGTCCAAAAAAGAACAAAAACCAAGATAAAAAAAATGGCATTGTTTGTCGTAAAAACTAGATTATCCAGTTAATAGTTCCCCTAATGTCCAAAAAAGAACAAAAACCAAGATAAAAAGGGCCCTATTTGTCGTAGAAACTAAATTATCCAGTTAATAGGTCCCCTAATGTCCAAAAAAGAACAAAAACCAAGATAAAAAGGGTCCTATTTGTCGTAAAAACTAAATTATCCAGTTAATAGGTCCCCTAATGTCAAAAAAAGAACAAAAACCAAGCTAAAAAGGGCCCTATTTGTCGTAAAAACTACAGTATCCAGTTAATAGGTCCCCTAATGTCCAAAAAAGAACAAAAACCAAGATAAAAAGGGCCCTATTTGTCGTAAAAACTACAGTATCCAGTTAATAGGTCCCCTAATGTCCAAAAAAGAACAAAAACCAACCTAATAGGGTCCTATTTGTCGTAAAAACTACAGTATCCAGTTAATAGGTCCCCTAATGTCCAAAAAAGAACAAAAACCAAGATAAAAGGGCCCTATTTGTCGTAAAAACTACAGTATCCAGTTAATAGGTCCCCTAATGTCCAAAAAAGAACAAAAACCAAGATAAAAAGGGCCCTATTTGTCGTAAAAACTACAGTATCCAGTTAATAGGTCCCCTAATGTCCAAAAAAGAACAAAAACCAACCTAATAGGATCCTATTTGTCGTAAAAACTAGATTATCCATTTAATAGGTCCCCTAATGTCCAAAAAAGAACAAAAACCAAGATAAAAAGGGCCCTATTTGTCGTAAAAACTAAATCATCCAGTTAATAGGTCCCCTAATGTCCAAAAAAGAACAAAAACCAAGATAAAAAGGGCCCTATTTGTCGTAAAAACTACAGTATCCAGTTAATAGGTCCCCTAATGTCCAAAAAAGAACAAAAACCAAGCTAAAAAGGGCCCTATTTGTCGTAAAAACTACAGTATCCAGTTATTTGGTCTCTAATGTCACAAAAAACGAACAAAAACCTAGCTTAAAAAGGCCTATTTGTCGTAAAAACTACTGTAATCCATTAATAGGTCCCCTAATGTCCAAGAAGAAAAAACCAAGATAAAAAGGCCCTATATTTGTCGTAAAAACTACAGTATCCAGTTAATAGGTCCCCTAATGTCCAAAAAAGAACAAAAACCAAGATAAAAAGGGCCCTATTTATCGTGAAGGTGCCCAGTTAAGAGGTCTCCTGATGTCCAAAAAGGCTCAAAAATCATGCCGAAAATGGTCCTTTTTGTTAGAACGAATTTAATTCTTTCATAAAAAATAAATAATTTTAAATATAACTTAATAACTTCAAACTAATGAGTCACATCATCCATTCGTTCCTATTGCATATTTTATTAGCTAAATTGATTTTCTAATGGGGATCATAAAACAACGAACTAGAATACTAATTTTATTGAGGTCATGAATAAGTGCTTTGAATTTTGTTATGCAAGAGCATAGTTTGAGGCATCCAGAAAGCCCAGGATATTAAAAAACTTGTTATTTGGCGTTGGTTCCTTTGTGGACTCATTTCTCCGTTTTTTTAGAAAATGTAAGTGTGAAGGTCAATTTAACATGAAAAATATTTTGTTCGGCTAAACTTGACGTGTGAGAAGCGATTAGGAGCGAAAAACATGTTTAGCGTGAGAGTTATTTTCCATCCATTTTTTTTCTGTGTTAACTGTGTAATAAAGATTTGTTCAAACAGATACTTTGAGGGCGTCGATTGAGGAGAGAATGGAAGGGAAATGGGTGGGGGGTGAAATTTTTTATTTCAACCTTCCGTGCTCGAATGCCGTAAGTCGCTAAAAGCCGAAAAACATCAAATGGAACCCGCTCGAAAAATATATCCGCGGATCCATAGCACTTATCTTAATTATATGATTTTTGTTTACGATCTACTCTGTTATTTTTCTCCTTCACGAATTGTACTTACCGTCGAACGCGATTCGTTGGAAATGAGCGTTTGATGAAAAAGATGAACAAAATATTAATGAAATGGTTCATGAAACGTGGGGGGCGATTATTTTGTCCCTTGGTTTCAAGACGTTGAAATCAATTCAAAATCAAGGTTTTTTTATTTTTGATCAACATTCTAAGGCTATTTTTTATCAGAAACCCTAAGAATTAAAGCTTCACAAGCCAAATTTTCGTCAAAAACCTCAAAATTAAGGTTTTGAAAGACAGTTTTTCGTCAAAAACCTCAAAATTAAGGTTTTGAAAGACAGTTTTTCGTCAAAAACCTCAAAATTAAGGTTTTGAAAGAAAGTTTTTCGTCAAAAACCTCAAAATCAGCATTTTAAGGCTATTTTTCGTCAAAAACCTCAAAATCAACATTTTAAGGCTATTTTTCGTCAAAAACCTCAAAATCAACATTTTGAGGCTATTTTTCGTCAAAAACCTCAAAATCAACATTTTAAGAGCTAAATATTCGTCAAAACCTAAAAATTAAGGTTTTGAAAGACCTTTCGTCAAATACCTCAAAATCAACATTTTAAGGCTATTTTTCATCAAAAACCTCAAAATCAACATTTTAAGAGCTGAATTTTCGTCAAAACCTCAAAATTAAGGTTTTGAAAGACAGTTTTTCGTCAAAAACCTCAAAATCAACATTTGAAGAGCGAAATTTTCGTCAAAACCTCAAAATTATGGTTTTGAAAGACCTTTCGTCAAATACCTAAAAATTAAGGTTTTGAAAGACCTTTCGTCAAATACCTAAAAATTAAGGTTTTGAAAGACCTTTCGTCAAATAGGTACCTCAAAATCAACATTTTAAGGCTATTTTTCGTCAAAAACCTCAAAATTAAGGTTTTGAAAGACAGTTTTTCGTCAAAAACCTCAAAATCAACATTTTAAGGCTATTTTTCGTCAAAAACCTCAAAATCAACATTTTAAGAGCTAAATTTTCGTCAAAACCTCAAAATTAAGGTTTTGAAAGACCTTTCGTCAAATACCTCAAAATCATTATTTTAAGGCTATTTTTCATTAACAACCTCAAAATCAACATTTTAAGAGCTAAGTTTTCGTCAAAACCTCAAAATTAAGGTTTTGAAAGACCTTTCGTCAAATACCTCAAAATTAACATTTTAAGGCTATTTTACGTCAAAAACCTCAAAATCAACATTTTATGAGCTAAATTTACGTCAAAAACCTCAAAATGAAGGTTTTGAATGGCAATTTGCCGTCATGAACCTTAAAATCAACGTTTTAAAAGCCATTTTTCGTCAAAAAGCAAATTTTTCATCAGAAACCAAAATCTAGGTTTTAAGAGCCAAATTTTCATCAAAAACCCCCATATGGGCGTTCACATAGGAAGCCAAATTTTCGTAAGGCTATTTTTCTTTCGTCAAAAACCTAAAAAA
>JAGWEN010001185.1:0-36795 GCA_018703685.1 Orius laevigatus
CAACAACTACAATTTTTGTCTAAATCCTCCTAAACTACATGTCCTAAGACAAGCACATTATATGTCTAAATCCAACCCTACACTACATTTTCATCGTGAATTCGCCCCAATCCTATTTCTGCCTAAAATCCACTCTAAACTGTACTGTCTAACCCCACCTACTAAACACATTTATGGTTCTGTGAATCTCTACACCACAGTGTAAAGATCCCTCCTCCAATCTGGCATTTTGTCTCAGCACTCCACCGCTACAACATACATTTTTGTCATAAAATCTCCCTGCTCAACTGAGGGGCGAATTTTGTCATCTCCAACTACAATTTTTGTCTAAACTCCCTTCCTACTACATGTCTAAGACCCCCCCCACCACATTTTTGCCTAAGAATCCCTCCTACCTAGAATTTTTGGTGTGTCACACTACAGTTTTTGTCTAAAATCCCTACTAAACCACATTTTGTCTCCCCCCAACACTACATATTTTTGTCTAAAAACCCTCCTAAACTACAATTTTTGGGTCCCCCCCCCCTACACTACGATTTTGTGAAATCCCCCAATTGCAATTTTGCCTAAAAATCCTCCTAAACTACAATTTTTGGGTCCCCCCATCTACAGTTTTTGTCTAAAATCCCTCCTAAACTATAATTTTTGGCTAAAATCCCTCTAAATAACAATTTTTGCTCTCCCCAACTACCTACAATTTTTGTCTAAAATCCCACCTAAACTATATCTTCTGTAATCCCCCCCCCCCAACTACAATACCTGTCTAAAATCCCTCTAAACACTAGAATTTTTGTGTTCCCCCCCCCAAACTACAATTTTTGTCTAAAATCCCTCCTAAATAGAATTTTGTCTCCCCCCAACAAATACAATTTTGTCTAAAAACCCTCCCTAAACTACAATTTTTGGTCCCCCCCCCACACTACAATTTTTTGAATCCCCCAATTGCAATTTTGTCTAAAATCCCTACTAAACCACAATTTTTGTCCCCCCCCCACCAACTAACAATTTTTGTCTGAATCCCTCCTAAACTACAATTTGTGTCCCCCCCCCCTTTTACAGTTTTTGTCTAAAAATCCCTCCTAACTATAATTTTGTCTTAAATCCCACTAAACTAAAATTTTGTCTCCCCCCACCACCAGCCAACTACACATTTTCTAAAATCCCAATAAACTACAAGTCTAAAACCCCCCCCCCCCAAACACAAATTTATGTCTAAAACCCCCCTACACTACAATTTTTTGTGTGAAATCCCTTAATTGCCAATTTTGCCTAAAATCCCTCCTAAACTAGAATTTTTGTGCCCCCCCCCAAACTACAATTTTTGTCTAAATCCCTACTAAAAACCACAATTTTTGTCTCCCCAACAACTAAAATTTTTGTCTAAATCCCTACTAATAACAAATTTTGTTTCCCCCCCCCCCAACACCCAACTACAATTTTTGTCTAAAATCCCTCCTAAACTACATGTCTAAGACCCCCCCCCAAACACAATTATGTCTAAATCCACCCCTACACTACAATTTTCTGTGAATCCCCCAATCTAATTTCTGCCTAAAATCCCTCCTAAACTACATGTCTAACCCCACCTCCGCTCTACTACAATTATGTCTAAATCTACACTACACTGTTGTGAAATCCCCCAATTGCAATTTTGCCTACAATCCCTCCTAAACTAGATTTGTGTGTCCCCTCCTCCGCGCCCTAAACTACATTTTTGTCTAAATCCTACTAAACCACAATTTTTGTCTCCCCCAACAACTACACTGTTTGTCTAAAAACCCTCCTAAACTAGAACAATTTTTGGTCTCACCTACTAACAATTTTTGTGATCTCCCAAATTGCATTCTTGTGCGCTAAAATCCTTCCTAAACTAGAATTTTTGTGTAACCCCAACACAAATGTCTCCCTCGCGTCTCAACAACTACAATTTTTGTCTATAAACCCCTCCTTAAACGACATTTTTGGGTCCTACACTACAATTTTTGTGGAATCAACGCATTTGCCTAAAATCCCTCCTAAACTATGATTTTTGTGTCTCTTCAACACTACGATTTTGGTCTAAAATCGCCTACTAGACCACATTTTGTGCCTCTACAACTATCATTTTTGCTCTGAAAGCCGCTCCTAAACTACATAAAATTTTGGCTCACTCTACACAGTTTTTGTCTAAATATCTCCTAAATCTATCATGTCTTCATCTACAAACTAGGACAAATTTTGTCTCACCACCAGCCAACGACACCTTTTATGTCTAAAGCTACAACTACAATGTCTTGTCTAAGACCCACCCGCCCCAAACTAACAATTTTGGCTACTCCCTACACTACAATTTTGTGAATCTCCATTGTCATTTTGCCTACATCCCTCTAAACTACATGTCTGTCTCACCTCGTACAATTTTGCTCTAAAAACCCTCCTAAACTACAATTTTTGGGTCTACACTACAATTTTTGTGAAATCAGTGCAATGTTTGCTAAAATCCCTCCTAAACTAGAATGGTGTCCCTCACGACAATTTTTGTCTCAACAACTACAATCTTTTGTCTAAAACCTCTCTAAACCACATTTTTGGGTCTCCCCTCACTACAATCTTGTGAAATCAATTGCCAATTTTGGCCCTAAAATGCCCTCCTAAACTACATTTTTGTCTCTCTCTCGAACGTACAGATTTTTGTCTAAAGAATCCCTCCTACACTACAATTTTTGGTGAAATCGCTCCGTGATCCTAGAGTTCTGCCTAAAATCCCTCCTAAACTACATGTCTAACTATCTACATTTATGTCTAATCGCTACACTACGATTTTTGTGAAATCCCCCAATTGCAATTTTGGCCTAAAATCCCTCCTAACTAGAATTTTTGTGTCCAACTACAATTTTGTGATAAAATCTCTACTAAACCACGAATTTTTGTCTCCCCCCAACAACTACAATTTTTGTCTAAAGACCCGCCTAAACTACAATTTTTGGGTCGCTACACTACAATTTTTGTGAATTCCCAAATTGCAATTTTGCCTAAATCCCTCCATAAACTAGAATTTTTGTCACCCAAACTACAATTTTGTCTACAATCCCTACTAAACCGACAATTTTTTGTCTCGCAACAACTAAAATTTTGTCTAAAATCCCTACTAAATAACAAATTTTGTTTCCGCCCAGACACCACTACAAGTTTTTGTCTAAAATCCCTCCACTAAACTACCTGTCTAAAGACCCCACCCAACACAATTTATGTCTAATCTCTACATACAATTTTGTGAGTCCCCAATTGCAATTTTGCCGCTAAAATCCCTCCTAAACTAGAATTTTTGTCCCCGCCACATTACAGTGTCTAAATCCCTCTGAACTATAATTTTTGTGCGTGAAATCCCTACTAAACTACAATTTTGTCTGCGCAACTAACTACAATTTTGTCTACAAATCCCCCTACAAACTACATGTCTAAGACAACACACTTTATGTCTAAATCCACCCCCTACACTACAATTTTCTGTGAAATCTCCCAATCCTTATTTTCTGCCTAAATCCCACCTAAAACTATAATTTTTGTCTAAAATCCTACCAAACCACATTTTTTGTCAACACCACAGTTTTTTTTGTAAAATCCCTCCTAAACTACAATTTTTGTGTCAGCCACTCACCCACAACTACAATTTTTGCTATCTATTTTTGATCTAAACTACTGTCTAAACTACTACACAATTTATGTCTAAATCTAACTACAATTTTTGTGAATCCCCCATTGCAATTTTGCCTAAAATCCCTCTAAACTAGATTTTTTGTCCCCTCCCCAAAACTACAATTTTGTCTAAAATCCTACTAAACCACAATTTTGTCTCCCCCAACAACTACAATTTTAGTCTAAAAACCCTCCTAAACTACATTTTTGTGGTCTACACTACAATATTTTGTGAATTCCCAAAATTGCAATTTTTGCTAAATCCCTCCTAAACTCGAATTTTTGTTCCCCCCCACACAACTCACAATTTTTGTGCTAAAACCCCCTAAACTACAATTTTTGGGTCTACACTACAATTTTTGTGAAATCCACACCATTGCAATTCTGCCTAAATCCCTCATAAACTACGAATTTTTGTGTGTCACAACAATTTTTTCTCCTCAACAACTACCATTTTTGTCTAAAATCCCTCCTAAACCACCATTTTTTGTCTACCTACAATTTTTGTTAAATCAATTGCAATTTTGCCTCAAATCCTCCTAGACTAGAATTTTTTATTTTTTGTGTGTCCCCTCATGCTACAGTTTTTGTCTAAAATCCCTACAAACCCACAATTTTTGTCTCCAGGTCTCAAAAACTATAAATGTCTGCCAAAATCCCTCCTAAACTCTGTCCTAACTCCACTACTACAATTTATGTCAAATCTACACTCCAATTTTTGTGAATCAACTCACTTTTGCCTAAAAATCCCTCCTAACTAGCATGTCGCTCAACTACAATTTTTGTATAAAATCTCTACTAAACCAACACAATTTTTTGTCTCACAACTAAATGTCTACTAAAGACCCTCCTAAACTACCATTTTTGGGTCGCACTACACTACAATTTTGTGTGAATCTCAAATTGCAATTTTGCCTAAAATCCTCCTAAACTAGAAATTTTTTGTCAAACTACAATTTCTGTCTAAATCCATCCTAAAACTCAATTTTGTCTCCCCCCAACAACTACAATTTTTGTTCTAAATCCCTACGTAAATACTACAAATTTTGTGTTTTCGCCCACAACACCGAACTGCAATTTCTGTCGTAAAATCCCTCCTAAACTACATGTCTAACACACACATCACAATTATGTCTAATCCCCCCTACACTACAATTTTTGTGAAATCCTCATTACAAACTATGCTAAATCCATCTGCAAACTAAATGTCTCCCTCCTACAATTTATGTCTAAATTTTGGCTACTCTACAGTTTTTGTCGAAATCCCTCCTGAACTGCAATTTGTGTCTAAAATCTCCTACTAAATCTAGCAAAATTTTGTCTCACGCAACTAACTACAATTTTTGCTCTAAATCCGTCCTAAACCACATGTCTATGTCTCAACAACTACAATTTATCTGAAAAACCTCCTAAACTACAATTTTTGGGCACTACACTCACTGTGATCAATTGCAATTTGTGCCTACAATCCCTCCTAAACTATAATTGTCAACTACAATTGTCTAAAAATCCCTACTAAACCCCAATTTTTGTCATCACCAACTACAATTTTTATTCGTAAAACCCTCCCCTAAACTACAATTTTTGGGTCTACACTACGATTTTTGTGAAATCCCCCAATTGCAATATTGCCTAAAATCCCTCTAAACTTACAATTTTGGGTCCCCCCATCTACAGTTTTTGGCTAAAATCCCTCCTAAACTCTATTTTGTCTAAAAACTGCCCTCTAAACTACCATCTTTGTCTCTCGCGAGGCCGACGGCACTACCGGACACAATTTTTGTCTAAAATCGCCACTAACTATACTTCTATCTGTAATCACCTACAATACCTGTCTAAAATCCCTCCTTAAACTAGAATTTATTGTGTCCACTCAAACTACATCTCTGTCTAAATCCTCCTAACTAGAATTTTGTCTCCCCCAACAACTACAATTTTTGTCTACAAACCTCCTTAAACTACAACTTTTGGGTCAACACTACAATTTTTGTGAATCCCCAAGTTGCATTTTGTCTAAAATCCCGACTCAACCACAAATTTTGTCGCCCCAACAACTACAATTGTTTGGTCTGACATCCCTCCTAAACTACAATTTTTGAGTCACTTACCCCAGTTTTTTGTCTAAATCCCTCCTAAACTATAATTGTGGTCTTAAATCCCTACTAAACTACAAATTTTGTCTCCCCCACCACCAGCCAGCTACATTTCTTTTCTAAAATCCTTGAAAATAAATAAACTACAAGTCTAGACGAAACACCAAATTATGTCTAAAACCCCCTCACACTACAATTTTTGTGGAATCCCTTAATGTTGCAATTTTTCTAGGCCTAAAATGCTCCTAAACTACATGTCTACTCTACCGACAATTTATAGTCTAAATCTACACTACGAATTTTTTGAAATCCTCCCAATTGCAATTTGCCTAAAATCCCTCCTAACCTAGATTTTTTGTCACCCAAACTACAATTTTGTCTAAATCCCTACTAAACCACAATTTTGTCTCCCCCAACACCTAAAATTTTTGTCTAAAATCCCTACTAACTAACAAATTTTGTTTCCCTCCCTCAACACCATCTACAATTTTTGTCTAAACATCCTCGCTAAACTACATGTCCTAAGACGCATCACGAATTTATGTCGTAATCCACCCCTACACTACAATTTTCTGTGAAATCCACCAATCCTTATTCTTTTTTTTTTTTTTTTGTTTTTTTTTTTTTTTTTTTTCTTTTTTTTTTTTTTTTTTCTTTTTTTTCTCCCTTTTTTCTTTTTTTTTTTTTGTTTTTTGTTATGCCTAAAATCCACCTAAAACTATAATTTTGTCTAAAAAATCCTACCAAACCACATTTTTGTGTCACCCCAACAACCACAGTTTTTTGGAAATAAAAATCCCTCCTAAACTACAATTTTTGTGTCAGCCACTCCACCCACAACTACACTATGTCTGAAAATCCTGCTAACTACGAAATTTGTAATCTCAACTACAATTTTTGTCTAAATTCCCTCTAACACATGTCTGATCCTCCCCTACTACAATTTATGTCTAAATCCGCTACTCTGACATTTTTGTGAAATCCCCCAATTGCAAATTCCGCCTAAAATCGCCTCCTACACTACAATTTTTGTGTGTCCCCCCACCCAACTACAATTTGTATGAAACTCCCTACTAAACCACAAATTTTGTCTCCCCACAACAACTACATTTTGTCTATAAATCCCTCCTAGACTAAATTTTTGGGTCGCCGTCACTATACAGTTTTGTCTAATCCCTCCACTAAACTATAATTTTGTCTTAAAATCCCGACTAAACTTCAAATTTTGTCTCTCTCAACAACTCCAAGTTTTATTGTCTAAACCCTCCTAAACTAGAATTTTTTTGTGTCTACACAATTTTGTCTCCACCCCAACCAACTATAATTTTGTCTATAAACCCTCCCAAACTACATTTTTGGGTCTACACTGCACATTTTTGTGAAATCCCAAATTGCAATTTTGTCTAAAACCCTCCTAACTAGAATTTTTGTGTGTCCCCTCCCCCAAAACTAAATTTTTGTCTAAAATCCTACTAAACCACCACAATTTTTGCGACTCATTCACAGTTTTGTCTAAAATCCCTCCAAACTATAAGTCTTGACCATAAATCCCTACTAAAACTACAATTTTGTCTCAACAACAACAATTTTGTCTAAAATAAATCCTCTAAACTACATGTCTAAGACACACACAAGTTTATGTCTAAGTCCCCCCTACACTACAATTTTGTGAAGTCTCCCCAATCCTCATTTCTTTTCTGCCTAAAATACCTCCTAAACTACATGCTCTACACTACTACATTTTATGTCTAAATCCCCCCTACACTACAATTTTGTGAAATCCCCCAATTTGGCAATTTGCTAAATCCCTCCTAAACTAGAATTTTTGTGTGTGTCCCCTCCCCAAACTAAATATTTTGTCTAAATCCCTACTAAACCACAATTTTTGTCTTCCCTCCAACAACTACAATTCTCTTTGTCTAAAATCCCTCACTAAACTACAGTGCTAAGGACACACACAATTTATGTCTAAATCCACCTACACTACAATTTCGGAAATCCCTCACTCCTAATTTCTGCCTAAAATCCTCTCCTAAATACATGTCCAACAACACCCCCTACTAAAATTTATGTATAAATCCCCCCCTACACTACATTTTTGTGAAATTTCCAATGCAATTTTGCCTAAAATCCCTCCTAACAAACTAGAGTTTTTGTTCTCGCACCAACAAACTACAATTTTTGTCTAAAAACCCTCCTAAACTACAATTTTGGGCCCCCCACCCCTACAATACAATTTTGTGAAAATCCCCATTGCCACTTTTGCCTAAAATCCCTCCATAAACTAGAAGTTTTTGTGGTCCCCCCCCCACACACACTTTTTGTCTCCCCCAACAACTACCAATTTTTTTTTTCGTCTAAAAAACCCTCCTAACTACATTTTTGGGTCCCCCCCTACAACAATTTTGTGAAATTCCCCCAATTGAATTTTTGCCCTAAAAATCCCTCCTAAACAAGAATTTTTGTGTGTCCCCTCCCCCAAATGACTAGAATTTTTGTCTAAAATCCCTATAAACCACAATTTTGTCTCCCCAAAAACTAGAATTTCTGCAAAAAACCCTCCTAAACTACATGTCAACCCCCCCCCCCCAACTACTACAATTTATGTCTAAATCTACTCATACAATTTTTGATGGAAATCCTCACTACATGCAAATTCTGCCTAAATCCCTACCTAAACTACAATTTTTGTGTGGCACACAAACTACAATGTTTGTCTAAAATCCCTACTACACAAATTTGTCTCCCCCACAACAACTACCATTTTGTCTAAATCCCTCCTAGACTAAAATTCTGCGGTCAGGTACAGTTTTGTCTAAATCCATCCATAACACTATCAATTTTGATGCTACATATCTGACTAAACTACAAATTTGTCTCCCCCACCCCTAACCAACTACAATTTTTGTCTAAAATCCCTCTAAACTACATGTCTGAGACAAACCAAATTATGTCTAAAAACTACCTACAATTTTTGTGGCATCCCTCAATTGCAAATTTTGCCTCAAAATCCCTCTAACCTAGAATTTGTTTGTCCCCGCCCAAACTACCATTTCTTGTCTAAAATCCCTCCTAAACTAGAATTTTGTCTCCCCCCAACAACTACAATTTTGTCTAAAATCCCTACTAAACTACAATTTTTGTCGCCCACAACCAACTACAATTTTCGTCTAAAATCCCTACTAAACTACATGCTCTAACACACACATCAGCAATTTATGTGCTAAATCCACCCTACACTACAATTTTGTGAAATCCCCAATTACATAAACTCTGCCTAAGATCCCATCCTAAACTACATGTCTAACACTACTACAATTTATGTCTAAATCTACACTAAATTTTTGTGAAATCAATGTGCAATTTTGACCTAAATCCCTCCTAACTAGAATTGTTGTCTCCAAACTACAATTTTTGTCTAAAATCCTACTAAACCACAATTTTTGTCTCCCCCCAACAACTCAATTTTTATCTAAAAACCCTCCTAAAACTAACAATTTGTGGGGTCACTACACTACGATTTTTGTGAAATCCCCCAATTGCAATATTGCCTAAAATCCTCCTAAACTACATTTTTGGGTCTATCTACATTGTTTTGTCTAAATCCCTCCTAAACTATAAATTTTTGTCTAAAAATCCTCCTAAACTACAATTTTTGTCTCTACCACAACTACCTACAATTTTGTCTAAAATCCCACAAACTATAATTCTTCTGTAATCAACTACAATACCTGTCTAAAATCCCTCTAAAACTAGAATTTTTTGTGTCAAACTCACAATTTCTGTCTAAAATCCCTCCTAAACTAGAATTTTTGTCTCCCCAACAACTACATTTTGTCTAAAAACCCTCTAACTACAATTTTTGGTCAACACTACATTTTTGTGAAATCCCCCAATTGCAATTTTGCTAAAATCCCTACTAAACCACATTTTTGTCAACAACTACAATTTTTGTCTGAATCCCTCCTAAAAACTACAATTTTGAGTCTTTTACAGTTTTGTCTAAAATCCCTCATCTAAACTATAATTTTTTGTCTGAAATCCCTCTAACTACAAATTTTGTCTCCCCCCACCACCACAGCCAACTACACATTTTGTCTAAAATCCCATAATAAACTACAAGTCTAAGACCCCCCCCCCCAAAACACAAATTATGTCTAAAACCCCCCCCTACACTACAAATTTTTGTGAATCCTTAATTGCAATTTTGCATAAAATCCCTTCTAAACTACATGTCTACCCCCCCCCCCTACTACAATTTATGTCTAAATCCCCACACTAGCTGCGTGCCAATTTTTGTGAAATCCCCCAATTGCAATTTTGCCTAAAATACCTTCCTAAACCAGAATTTTGTGCGTCACAAACTACAATTTTTGTCGACAATCCCTACTAACGACACCATGTTTGTCTCCCCCAACACTACAATTTTGTCTAAAATCCCTACTAAATAACAAATTTGTTTACCCCCCCAACACCAACTACAATTTTAGTCTAAAATTCCTTTTCTAACTACATGTATAAGACCCACCCCCCAACACAATTATGTCTAACTCACCCCTACACTTACAATTTTCTGGAATCCCCAATCCCTTATTTTGCCTAAAATCCCACCAACTATAATTTTGATCTAAAATCCCTACCAACCACATTTTGTTGTACCCCCCACCAAACAACCACAGTTTTTTTTGTAAAAAGCCATCCTTAACATACAATGTTGTGGCAAAGACACTCCACCCACAACTACAATTGTTGCTAAAATCCCTGCTAAATACGAATTTTTGTAATCCCCCCACCCAAACTACCAATTTTGTATAAAATCCCTACTAAACCACAATTTTTCTCCCCCACAAACAACACCATTTTTGTCTAAAACCCTCCCTAGATAAAATTTTGGCGTCCCCCCCCCTCATTATACAGTTTTTTGTCTAAAATCCTCCTAAACTATAATTTTGTCTAAAAATCCCGACATAAACTACAAATTTTTGTCTCCCCCCAACAACTACAATTTTTGTCTAAAACCCCTAAACTAGAATTTTTTTGTGTCCCCCCACACAATTTTGTCTCCCCCCAACAAACTATAATTTTAAGTCATAAACCCTCCCAAACTACAATTTTTGGGTCCCCCAACACACTACATTTTTGTGAAACCCAAAATTGCCATTTGGTTAAAATCCCTCCTAAAACTAGAATTTTTGTAGTTTGGTTTTCCGTCCCTGGCAAACTAAAAGTTTTTGTCTAAAATCCCTATATACAAGTATTAAACCACAATATTTGTGGGTCCAACACATTCACTAGTTTTGTCCAAAATCCTCCATAAACTATAATGCTCTGACATAAAATCCTACTAAACTACACAAATGTTTGTCTACAACAACAACAATTTTGTCTAAAAATCCCTCCTAAACTACATGTCAGAGACAACACAATTTTATGTCTAAGTCTACACGACAATTTTTGTGGAAGTCACCCAATCCTCATTTCCGCTGACTCAAAAATACCTCCTAACTACATGTCGACCCCCCCCCCCCCCTACTACATCGTATGTCTAATCACCCCTACACTACAATTTTGTGAAAATCCCCCCAATGGCATTTTGCCCTAAAATCCCTCCTAAACTAGAATTTTTGTGTGTCCCCGCCCAATACTAAAATTCATTGTTCTAAAACATCCCTACTAAACCACAATTTTTGTCTTCCCCCAACAAACTACAATTTTGTCTAAAATCCCTCTAAAATACATGTCTAAGACCCCCCCCCAACACAATTTTATGTCTAAAATCCACCCTACCACGACAATTTTCGTGAAATCCTCAATCCTAAATTTCTGCCTAAAATCCCTCCTAAACTAAATTCTAACCCCACCCCCCTACTAAAAATGTATAGTCTAAATCCCCCTAAATAACAATTTTTGTGAAATTTCCCAATTTGCAATTTTGCCTAAATATCCCTCCTAAACTAGGTTTTTGGTCTCAGCAACCAACAACTACAATGTTTGTCTAAAAATCACTCCCTAAACTACAATTTTTGGGCCCCCCCCCCCTACACTACAATTTTGTTGAAATCCCCTAATTGGCAATTTTGCCTAAAATTCCCTCCTAAACTAGAATTTTTTGTGTCCCCGCCCCCCCACACAATTTTGGTCTCCCCCAACAACCTACAATCTTTTGCATTAAAAAAACCTCCTAAACTACAATTTTGGGTCCCCCCCCTACATACAATTTTGTGAAATCCCCCAATTGCAATTTTTTGCCTAAAATCCTCCTAAACTACATGCTAACCCCACCCCCCTACTAAAATTTCATGTCTAAATCCCCCCCTACACGACAATTTGGTGAAATTTCCCATTGCAATTTGCCTAAATCCCTCCTAAAACTAGAGTTTTGTCCTCGCCACCAACAACTACAATTTTTGTCTAAAATCCCTCCTAAACTACAAATTGTAATCTCCATTAGAATTTAGGCCTAAATCTACACTACAATTTTTGTGAAATCCCCCAATTGCAATTTTGCCTAAAATCCCTCCTCAACTCAAGTTTTGTTGTGTCCTCCCCCAAACCACAATTTTTGTCTCACACTACAATTTTTGTCTAAAATCCCTCCTAAACTACAATTTTTGGGTCCCCCCCATCTACAGATTTTGTCTAAAATCCCTCCTAAAATATAATTTTGTCTAAAATCCCTCCTAAACTACAATGTCTACTCCAATAACTACAACAATTTTGTCAAAAATCCCACCTAACAATAAATTCTTGTGTAATCCCATCAACTACATACCTGTCTAAAATCCCTCTAAAACTACAAATTTTGTGTAATCTAACAACTTACAATTTTTGTAAAAATCCCTCCTAAACTACAATTTTTGTGCACAACTACATTTTTGTCTAAAATCCCTCCATAAACTATATTTTGTCTAAAATCCCTCCTAAACTACATTTTTGTCTAAATCTCTAAAACTAAATTTTGTGTATCATCCAACTACAATTTTTGTCTAAAACCCTACTAAACTACAATGTGGTCGCCACAACAACTACAATTTTCGTCTAAAACCCTCAGCAAACTACATGTCTAACACACCCTCTCATTACATTTAGTGTCTAAATCCCCCCTACACTACACTTTTTGTGAAATCCTCAATTACAAACTCTGCCTAAAATCTCCTAAACATCAATTTTGTGTGTCAAAACTACAAATTTTTGCTATATATCCCTCCTAAACTATAATTTTGTCAAAATCCCTACTAAACAACAATTTGTCTCAACAACTACAATTTTTATAAAATCCCATCCTAAACTCCCTACAAATTTTGTGTCCAGCCCCTCACCCACAACTACATTTTGTCTAAAATCCCTCCTAAACTACAATTTTTGTATCCCCCCTCCATTACCAATTTTTGTCTAAATCCTTCTAAACTACATGTCTAACCCCCACCCCACACTACAATTTATGTATAAATCCCTCCTACATCTTTTTTGTGAAATCCCCTCAATTGCAATTTCAGCCTAAAATCCCTCCTAAACTACATTTTTGTGTGTCAGAACTACAATTTTTGTCTAAAATCCCTACTAAGCCACAATTTTTGTCTCCCAAGCAACAACTAAAATTTTTGTCTAAAATCCCTCTAAATACAAATTTTTGTAATCCCCCTCCATTTACAATTTTTGTCTAAAATCCCTCCTAAACTACATGTCTAACACACACTACAATTTATGTCTAAATCCCCCTACACTACAATTTTTGTGAAATACCCATTGCATTTTGCCTAAATCCCTCCTAAACTAGATTTTTGGGTCATTTACAGTTTTTGTCTAAAATCCCTCTGAACTATAATTTTTGTCTAAAATCCCTACTAAACTACAAATTTTGTCTCAACCAACTACAATTTTTGTCTAAATCCTCGTAAACTACATGTCTAAGACAACACAATTTATGTCTAAATCCACCCCTACACTACAATTTTGTGAAATCACCCAATCTTATTTCTGCCTAAAATCCCACCTAAACTATAATTTTTGTCTGATATCCCTACCAAACCACATTTTTTGTCAACAACCACAGTTTTTTTGTAAAATCCCCTCCTAAACTACAATTTTGTGTCCCCCACTCCACCCACAACTACAATTTTTGTCTAAAATCCCTGCTAAACTACGAATTTTGTAATCCCCCCTCCAACTACAATTTTGTCTAAAATCCCTCCTAACAACATGTCTGATCCTCCCCTACTACAATTATGTCTAAATTCCCCCCCTACTCTACAATTTTTGTGAAATCCCCCAATTGCAAATTCTGCCTAAAATCCCTCCTAACTACAATTTTTGGTGTGTCCCCCCACCAAACTACAATTTTTGTCTAAAATCCCTACTAAACCACAAATTTTGTCTCCCCACAACAACTACCATTTTTGTCTAAAATCCCTCACTAGACTAAAATTTTTGGGTCATTTACAGTTTTTGTCTAAAATCCCTCTAAACTATAATTTTTGTCTAAAATCTCCCGACTAAACTACAAATTTTTGTCTAACAACTACATTTTTGTCTAAATCAGCTCTAAACTACTTCTGAGACAAACACAAATTATGTCTAAAACTACACTACAATTTTTGTGGGATCCTCAATTGCAATTTGCTAAAATCCCTCCTAACTAGAATTTTTGTGTCCCTCGCCCAAATAACAAATTTCTGTCTAAAATCCCTCCTAACTACTGATGATTTTTGTCTCCCCCAACAACTACAATTTGTCTAAAATCCCTACTAAACTACAATTTGTCTCGCCCACACAACTACAATTTTCGTCTAAAATCCCTCCTAAACTACATGTCTAACACACACATTACAATTTATTCTAAATCCCCCCTACACTACAATTTTTGTGAAATCCCAATTCAAACTCTGCCTAAAATCCATCCTAACTAAATGTCTACTACTACAATGTATGTCTAAATCCCCCCCTACACTACAATGTGTGAAATCCCCAATTGCAATTTTGCCTAAAATCCCTCCTAAACTAGAATTTTGTTGTCAAACTACAATTTTTGTCTAAAATCCCTACTAAACCACAATTTTTGTCTCCCCCCAACAACTACAATTTTGTCTAAAAACCCTCCTAAACTACAATTTTTGGGTCTACTACGATTTTTGTGAAATCCCCCAATTGCAATATTGCCTAAAACCTCCTAAACTACAATTTTGTGGTCACCCCATCTACAGTTTTTGTCTATAAAACCCTCCTAAACTATAATTTTTGTCTAAAATCCCTCCTAAACTACAATGTCTCTCCCACCAACTACCTACAATTTTGTCTAAATCCCACCTAAACTACATCTTCTGTAATCAACTACAATACCTGTCCTAAATCCTCTAACAACTAGAATTTTGTGTCTAAACTACAATTTCTGTCTCCATCCTCCTTAACTAGAATTTTTGTGCTCCCCCAACAACTACAATTTTGTCTAAAAACCCTCTAAACTACAATTTTTGGGTCCCCCCTACACTACAATTTTGTGAAATCCCCCAATTGCAATTTTGCCTAAAATCCCTCCTAAACTAGAATTTTTTTGTGTCACAATTTTTGTCTCCCCCCAACAACTACAATTTTTGTCTAAAAACCCTCCTAAACTACAATTTTTGGGTCCCCCCCTACACTACAATTTTTGTGAAATCCCCCAATTGCAATTTGCCTAAAATCCCTCCTAAACTAGAATTTTTGTGTGTCCCTCCCCCAAACTAAAATTTTTGTCTAAAATCCCTACTAAACCACAATTTTTGTCTCCCCCCAAAAACTAGAATTTCTGCCAAAAATCCCTCCTAAACTACATGTCTAACTACTACAATTTATGTCTAAATCCCCCCCTACACTACAATTTTTGTGAAATCCCCCAATTGCAATTTTGCCTAAAATCCCTCCTAAACTAGAATTTTTGTGTCCCCCCCCCCAAACTACAATTTTTGTATAAAATCTCAACTAAACCACAATTTTTGTCTCCCCCCAACAACTACAATTTTTGTCTAAAGACCCTCCTAAACTACAATTTTTGGTCCCCCCCCCTACACTACAATTTTTGTGAATTCCCACATTGCAATTTTGCCTAAAATCCCTCCTAAACTAGAATTTTTGTCAAACTACAATTTTTGTCTAAAATCCCTACTAAACCACAATTTTTGTCTCCCCCCAACAACTAAAATTTTTGTCTAAAATCCCTACTAAATAACAATTTTGTTTCCCGCCCCAACACCAACTACAATTTTTGTCTAAAATCCCTCCTAAACTACATGTCTAAGACCCCACCCAACACAATTTATGTCTAAATCCCCCCTACACTACAATTTTTGTGAAATCCCCCAATTGCAATTTTGCCTAAAATCCCTCCTAAACTAGAATTTTTGGGTCCCCCCCCCATTTACAGTTTTTGTCTAAAATCCCTCCTGAACTATAATTTTTGTCTAAAATCCCTACTAAACTACAAATTTTGTCTCCCCCCCCCCAACTAACTACAATTTTTGTCTAAAATCCCTCCTAAACTACATGTCTAAGACCCCCCCCCCAACACAATTTATGTCTAAATCCACCCCTACACTACAATTTTCTGTGAAATCTCCCAATCCTTATTTCTGCCTAAAATCCCACCTAAACTATAATTTTTGTCTAAAATCCCTACCAAACCACATTTTTTTGTCCCCCCCCCAACAACCACAGTTTTTTGTAAAATCCCTCCTAAACTACAATTTTTGTGTCAGCCACTCCACCCACAACTACAATTTTTGTCTAAAATCCTGCTAAACTACGAATTTTTGTAATCCCCCCCTCCAACTACAATTTTTGTCTAAAATCCCTCCTAAACAACATGTCTGATCCTCCCCTACTACAATTTATGTCTAAATCCCCCCCCTACTCTACAATTTTTGTGAAATCCCCCAATTGCAAATTCTGCCTAAAATCCCTCCTAAACTACAATTTTTGTGTGTCCCCCCACCCAAACTACAATTTTTGTATAAAATCCCTCCTAGACTAAAATTTTTGGGTCCCCCCCCCTCATATACAGTTTTTGTCTAAAATCCCTCCTAAACTATAATTTTTGTCTAAAATCCCGACTAAACTACAAATTTTTGTCTCCCCCCAACAACTATAATTTTTGTCTATAAACCCTCCCAAACTACAATTTTTGGGTCCCCCCCCCCTACACTACAATTTTTGTGATATCCCAAAATTGCAATTTTGTCTAAAATCCCTCCTAAACTAGAATTTTTGTGTGTCCCCTCCCCCAAACTAAAATTTTTGTCTAAAATCCCTACTAAACCACAATTTTTGGGTCATTCACAGTTTTTGTCTAAAATCCCTCCTAAACTATAATTTTTGTCTAAAATCCCTACTAAACTACAAATTTTGTCTCCAACAACAACAATTTTTGTCTAAAATCCCTCCTAAACTACATGTCTAAGACAACACAATTTATGTCTAAGTCCCCCCCTACACTACAATTTTTGTGAAGTCCCCCAATCCTAATTTCTGCCTAAAATACCTCCTAAACTACATGTCTACTACTACAAAAATGCCTAAATCCCTCCCTACACTACAATTTTTGTAAAATCCCCCAATCTCAATTTTGCCTAAAATCCCTCCTAAACTAGAATTTTTGTGTCTAAACTACAATTTTTGTATAAAATCTCTACTAAACCACAATTTTTGTCTCCCCCCAACAACTACAATTTTTGTCTAAAAACCCTCCTAAACTACAATTTTTGGGTCTACACTACAATTTTTGTGGAATCCCCCAATCGCAATTTTGCCTAAAATCCCTCCTAAACTAGGATTTTTGTGTGTCCCCTTCCAAACTACAAATTTTTGTCTAAAATCCCTACTAAACCACAATTTTTGCCTCCCCCCAACAACTACAATTTTTGTCTGAAATCCCTCCTAAACTACATTTTTGGGTCCCCCTCCTTTTACAGTTTTTGTCTAAAATCCCTCCTAAACTATAATTTTTGTCTTCAATCCCTACAAAACTACAAATTTTGTCTCCCCCCACCACCAGCCAACTACACATTTTTCTAAAATCCCTCCTAAACTACATGTCTACCCCCCCCCCTACTACAATTTATGTCTAAATCCCCCCCTACACTACAATTTTTGTGAAATCCCCCAATTGCAATTTTGCCTAAAATCCCTCCTAAACTAGAATTTTTGTCCCCCCCCCCCAAACTACAATTTTTGTCTAAAATCCCTACTAAACCACAATTTTTTTCTCCCCCCAACAACTAGAATTTTTGTCTAAAATCCCTACTAAATTACAAATTTTGTCTCCCCCCTCCCACCAACTACAATTTTTGTCTAAAATCCCTCCTAAACTACATGTCTAAGACAACACAATTTATGTCTAAATCCATCCTACACTACAATTTTTGTGAAATCCCCCAATCCTAATTTCTGCCTAAAATCCCTCCTAAACTACATGTCTAACCCCCCTCCCCAACTACAATTTATGTCTAAATCCCCCCCCTACACTACAATTTTTGTGAAATCCCCCCAATTGCAATTTTGCCTAAAATCCCTCCTAAACTAGAATTTTTGTGTCCCCCCCCCCTAAACTACAATTTTTGTATAAAATCTCTACTAAACCACAATTTTTGTCTCCCCCCAACAACTACAATTTTTGTCTAAAAACCCTCCTAAACTACAATTTTTGGGTCCCCCCCCCCTACACTACAATTTTTGTGAATTCCCAAATTGCAATTTTGCCTAAAATCCTTCCTAAACTAGAATTTTTTTGTGTAACCCCCCACACAATTTTTGTCTCCCCCCAACAACTACAATTTTTGTCTATAAACCCTCCTAAACTACAATTTTTGGGTCCCCCCCCCCTACACTACAATTTTTGTGGAATCCCCCAATCGCAATTTTGCCTAAAATCCCTCCTAAACTAGGATTTTTGTGTGTCCCCTTCCAAACTACAATTTTTGTCTAAAATCCCTACTAAACCACAATTTTTGCCTCCCCCCAACAACTACAATTTTTGTCTGAAATCCCTCCTAAACTACATTTTTGGGTCCCCCTCCTTTTACAGTTTTTGTCTAAAATCCCTCCTAAACTATAATTTTTGTCTTCAATCCCTACAAAACTACAAATTTTGTCTCCCCCCACCACCAGCCAACTACACATTTTTCTAAAATCCCTCCTAAACTACATGTCTAAGACAAACACAAATTATGTCTAAAACCCCCAATACACTACAATTTTTGTGAAATCCCTCAATTGCAATTTTGCCTAACATCCCTCCTAAACTACATGTCTACTACTACAATTTATGTCTAAATCCCCCCCATACACTACAATTTTTGTGAAATCCCCCAATTGCAATTTTGCCTAAAATCCCTCCTAAACTAGAATTTTTGTCCCCCCCCCCAAACTACAATTTTTGTCTAAAATCCCTACTAAACCACAATTTTTTCTCCCCCCAACAACTAGAATTTTTGTCTAAAATCCCTACTAAATTACAAATTTTGTCTCCCCCCTCCCACCAACTACAATTTTTGTCTAAAATCCCTCCTAAACTACATGTCTAGACAACACAATTTATGTCTAAATCCACCCTACACTACAATTTTTGTGAAATCCCCCAATCCTAATTTCTGCCTAAAATCCCTCCTAAACTACATGTCTAACCCCCCCTCCCCAACTACAATTTATGTCTAAATCCCCCCCTACACTACAATTTTTGTGAAATCCCCCCAATTGCAATTTTGCCTAAAATCCCTCCTAAACTACATGTCTACTAGCTACAATTTATGTCTAAATCCCCCCCTACACTACAATTTTTGTGAAATCCCCCAATTGCAATTTTGCCTAAAATCCCTCCTAAACTAGAATTTTTGTGTCAAACTACAATTTTTGTCTAAAATCCCTACTAAACCACAATTTTTTGCCTCCCCCCAACAACTACAAATTTTTGTCTAAAATCCCTCCTAAACTACAATTTTTGGGTCTTTACAGTTTTTGTCTAAAATCCCTCCTAAACTATAATTTCTGCCTAAAATCCCTCCTAAACTACATGTCTAACCCCCCTCCCCAACTACAATTTATGTCTAAATCCCCCCCTACACTACAATTTTTGTGAAATCCCCCCAATTGCAATTTTGCCTAAAATCCCTCCTAAACTAGAATTTTTGTGTCAAACTACAATTTTTGTATAAAATCTCTACTAAACCACAATTTTTGTCTCCCCCCAACAACTACAATTTTTGTCTAAAAACCCTCCTAAACTACAATTTTTGGGTCCCCCCCCCCTACACTACAATTTTTGTGAATTCCCAAATTGCAATTTTGCCTAAAATCCTTCCTAAACTAGAATTTTTTTGTGTAACCCCCCACACAATTTTTGTCTCCCCCCCAACAACTACAATTTTTGTCTATAAACCCTCCTAAACTACAATTTTTGGGTCCCCCCCCCTACACTACAATTTTTGTGGAATCCCCCAATCGCAATTTTGCCTAAAATCCCTCCTAAACTAGGATTTTTGTGTGTCCCCTTCCAAACTACAATTTTTGTCTAAAATCCCTACTAAACCACAATTTTTGCCTCCCCCCCAACAACTACAATTTTTGTCTGAAATCCCTCCTAAACTACATTTTTGGGTCCCCCTCCTTTTACAGTTTTTGTCTAAAATCCCTCCTAAACTATAATTTTTGTCTTCAATCCCTACAAAACTACAAATTTTGTCTCCCCCCACCACCAGCCAACTACACATTTTTCTAAAATCCCTCCTAAACTACATGTCTAAGACCCCCCCCCCAAACACAAATTATGTCTAAAACCCCCAATACACTACAATTTTTGTGAAATCCCTCAATTGCAATTTTGCCTAACATCCCTCCTAAACTACATGTCTACCCCCCCCCCTACTACAATTTATGTCTAAATCCCCCCCTACACTACAATTTTTGTGAAATCCCCCAATTGCAATTTTGCCTAAAATCCCTCCTAAACTAGAATTTTTGTGTGTCCCCTTCCAAACTACAATTTTTGTCTAAAATCCCTACTAAACCACAATTTTTTTCTCCCCCCAACAACTAGAATTTTTGTCTAAAATCCCTACTAAATTACAAATTTTGTCTCCCCCCTCCCACCAACTACAATTTTTGTCTAAAATCCCTCCTAAACTACATGTCTAAGACCCCCCCCCCAACACAATTTATGTCTAAATCCACCCTACACTACAATTTTTGTGAAATCCCCCAATCCTAATTTCTGCCTAAAATCCCTCCTAAACTACATGTCTAACCCCCCTCCCCAACTACAATTTATGTCTAAATCCCCCCCCTACACTACAATTTTTGTGAAATCCCCCCAATTGCAATTTTGCCTAAAATCCCTCCTAAACTAGAATTTTTGTGTCCCCCCCCCCAAACTACAATTTTTGTATAAAATCTCTACTAAACCACAATTTTTGTCTCCCCCCAACAACTACAATTTTTGTCTAAAAACCCTCCTAAACTACAATTTTTGGGTCCCCCCCCCCTACACTACAATTTTTGTGAATTCCCAAATTGCAATTTTGCCTAAAATCCCTCCTAAACTAGAATTTTTTTGTGTAACCCCCCCACACAATTTTTGTCTCCCCCCCAACAACTACAATTTTTGTCTATAAACCCTCCTAAACTACAATTTTTGGGTCCCCCCCCCTACACTACAATTTTTGTGAAATCCCCCAATTGCAATTTTGTCTAAAATCCCTCCTAAACTAGAATTTTTGTGTGTCCCCTTCCAAACTACAATTTTTGTCTAAAATCCCTACTAAACCACAATTTTTGCCTCCCCCCAACAACTACAATTTTTGTCTGAAATCCCTCCTAAACTACATTTTTGGGTCCCCCTCCTTTTACAGTTTTTGTCTAAAATCCCTCCTAAACTATAATTTTTGTCTTAAATCCCTACAAAACTACAAATTTTGTCTCCCCCCACCACCAGCCAACTACACATTTTTCTAAAATCCCTCCTAAACTACATGTCTAAGACCCCCCCCCCAAACACAAATTATGTCTAAAACCCCCAATACACTACAATTTTTGTGAAATCCCTCAATTGCAATTTTGCCTAACATCCCTCCTAAACTACATGTCTACCCCCCCCCCTACTACAATTTATGTCTAAATCCCCCCATACACTACAATTTTTGTGAAATCCCCCAATTGCAATTTTGCCTAAAATCCCTCCTAAACTAGAAATTTTGTCCCCCCCCCCAAACTACAATTTTTGTCTAAAATCCCTACTAAACCACAATTTTTGTCTCCCCCCAACAACTAGAATTTTTGTCTAAAATCCCTACTAAATTACAAATTTTGTCTCCCCCCTCCCACCAACAACAATTTTTGTCTAAAATCCCTCCTAAACTACATGTCTAAGACCCCCCCCCCAACACAATTTATGTCTAAATCCACCCTACACTACAATTTTTGTGAAATCCCCCAATCCTAATTTCTGCCTAAAATCCCTCCTAAACTACATGTCTAACCCCCCTCCCCAACTACAATTTATGTCTAAATCCCCCCCTACACTACAATTTTTGTGAAATCCCCCCAATTGCAATTTTGCCTAAAATCCCTCCTAAACTAGAATTTTTGTGTCCCCCCCCCCAAACTACAATTTTTGTATAAAATCTCTACTAAACCACAATTTTTGTCTCCCCCCAACAACTACAATTTTTGTCTAAAAACCCTCCTAAACTACAATTTTTGGGTCCCCCCCCCCTACACTACAATTTTTGTGAATTCCCAAATTGCAATTTTGCCTAAAATCCCTCCTAAACTAGAATTTTTTTGTGTAACCCCCCACACAATTTTTGTCTCCCCCCAACAACTACAATTTTTGTCTATAAACCCTCCTAAACTACAATTTTTGGGTCCCCCCCCCCTACACTACAATTTTTGTGAAATCCCCCAATTGCAATTTTGTCTAAAATCCCTCCTAAACTAGAATTTTTGTGTGTCCCCTCCCCCAAACTAAAATTTTTGTCTAAAATCCCTACTAAACCACAAGTTTTGTCTCCCCCCAACAACTAGAATTTTTGTCTAAAATCCCTACTAAACTACAAATTTTGTCTCCCCCCCCCCACCAACTACAATTTTTGTCTAAAATCCCTCCTAAACTACATGTCTAAGACCCCCCCCCCAACACAATTTTTGTCTAAAATCCCTCCTAAGATACGATTTTTGGGTCCCCACCCCCATTCCCAGTTTTTGTCTAAAATCCCTCCTAAACTATAATTTTTGTCTAAAATCCCTACTAAACTACAAATTTTGTCTCCCCCCCCCCACCAACAACAATTTTTGTCTAAAATCCCTCCTAAACTACATGTCTAAGACCCCCCCCCCAACACAATTTTTGCCTAAAATCCCTCCTAAACTAGAATTTGTGTGTCCCCCAAACTACAATTTTTGTCTAAAATCCCTACTAAACCACAATTTTTGTCTCCCCCCAACAACTACAATTTTTGTCTAAAAACCCTCCTAAACTACAATTTTTGGGTCCCCCCCCTCAACACTACAATTTTTGTGAAATCCCCCAATTGCAATTTTGCCTAAAATCCCTCCTAAACTAGAATATTTGTGTGTCCCCCCCCCCAAACTAAAATTTTTGTCTAAAATCCCTACCAAACCACAATTTTTGTCTCACCCCAACAACTAGAATTTTGGTCTAAAATCCCTACTAAACTACAAATTTTGTCTCCCCCCCCACACCAACTACAATTTTTGTCTAAAATCCCTCCTAAACTACATGTCTAAGACCCCCCCCCCAACACAATTTATGTCTAAATCCCCCCCTACACTACAATTTTTGTTAAATCCCCCAATCCTAATTTCTGCCTAAAATCCCTCCTAAACTACATGTCTAACCCCCCCCCCTACTACAATTTATGTCTAAATCCCCCCCTACACTACAATTTTTGTGAAATCCCCCAATTGCAATTTTGCCTAAAATCCCTCCTAAACTAGAATTTGTGTGTCCCCCCCCCAAACTACAATTTTTGTATAAAATCCCTACTAAACCACAAATTTTGGCTCCCCCCAACAACTAGAATTTTTGTCTAAAATCCCTAATAAACTACAATTTTTGTGTGTCCCCTCCCCCAAACTAAAATTTTTGTCTAAAATCCCTCCTAAACTACATGTCTAGACCCCCCCCCCAACACAATTTTTGTCTAAAATACATTTTTGGGTCCCCCCCCACATTCACATTTTTGTCTAAAATCCCTCCTAAACTACAATTTTGTCCCCCCCTCTACAGTTTTTGTCCCCCTCCCCCCAAACTAAAATTTTTGTCTAAAATCCCTACTAAACCACAATTTTTGTCTCCCCCCAACAACTACAATTTTTGTCTAAAATCCCTCCTAAACTACATGTCTACTACTACAATTTATGTCTAAATCCCCCCCTACACTACAATTTTTGTGAAATCCCCCAATTGCAATTTTGCCTAAAATCCCTCCTAAACTAGAATTTTTGTGTCCCCCCCCCCAAACTACAATTTTTGTCTAAAATCCCTACTAAACCACAATTTTTGTCTCCCCCCAACAACTACAATTTTTGTCTAAAAACCCTCCTAAACTACAATTTTTGGGTCCCCCCCCTACACTACAATTTTTGTGAAATCCCCCAATTGCAATTTTGCCTAAAATCCCTCCTAAACTAGAATTTTTGTCTCCCCCCAACAACTACAATTTTTGTCTAAAATCCCTACTAAACCACAATTTTTGTCTCCCCCCAACAACTACAATTTTTGTCTAAAATCCCTCCTAAACTACAATTTTTGTCCCCTCCCCCAACTACAATTTTTGTCTAAAATCCCTCCTAAACTACATGTCTAAGCCCCCCCCAACTACAATTTTTGTCTAAATCCCCCCTCCCCCAACAACTACAATTTTTGTCTAAAATCCCTCCTAAACTACAATTTTTGGGTCCCCCCCTCCCTACATTTTTTGTCTAAAATCCCTCCAAACTATGAATTTTGTCTAAAATCCCTACTAAACTACAAATTTTGTCTCCCCCCCCCCACCAACTACAATTTTTGTCTAAAATCCCTCCTAAACTACATGTCTAAGACAACACAATTTATGTCTAAATCCCCCCTACACTACAATTTTTGTGAAATCCCCCAATCCTAATTTCTGCCTAAAATCCCTCCTAAACTACATGTCTAACCCCCCCCCCCCCCAACTACAATTTATGTCTAAATCCCCCCCCTACACTACAATTTTTGTGAAATCCCCCAATTGCAATTTTGCCTAAAATCCCTCCTAAACTAGAATTTTTGTGTCCCCCCCCCCAAACTACAATTTTTGTCTAAAATCCCTACTAAACCACAATTTTTGTCTCCCCCCAACAACTACAATTTTTGTCTAAAAACCCTCCTAAACTACAATTTTTGGGTCCCCCCCCCTACACTACAATTTTTGTGAAATCCCCCAATTGCAATTTTGCCTAAAATCCCTCCTAAACTAGATTTTTGTGTGTCCCCCCCCCCAAACTACAAATTTTTGTCTAAAATCCCTACTAAACTACAATTTTTGTCTCCCCCCCAAACTAGAATTTTGTCTAAAATCCCTCCTAAACTACAATTTTGTCTCCCCAACTACAATTTTTGTCTAAAATCCCTCCTAAACTACATTTTTTGTGCAACTACAATTTTTGTCTAAAATCCCCTCCTAAACTACAATTTTTGTGTCTCCCCCCCAACACAATTTCTGCAAAATCCCTCTAAACTACATGTCTAACACACCCCCTCCCTAAACTACAATTTTTGGGTCTACCCCCCCCCTACACTACAATTTTTGTGAAATCCCCCAATTGCAATTTTGCCTAAAATCCCTCCTAAACTAGAATTTTTGTGTCCCCCCCCCAAACTACAATTTTTGTCTAAAATCCCTACTAAACCACAATTTTTGTCTCCCCCCAACAACTACAATTTTTGTCTAAAATCCCTACTAAACTACAATTTTTGTCTCCCCCCCACCATTTACAATTTTTGTCTAAAATCCCTCCTAAACTACATGTCTAAGACCCCCCCCCCAACTACAATTTATGTCTAAATCACCCCCTACACTACAATTTTTGTGAAATCCTCAATTACAATTTCTGCCTAAAATCCCTCCTAAACTACAATTTTTGGGTCCCCCCCCCCATTTACAGTTTTTGTCTAAAATCCCTCCTAAACTATAATTTTTGTCTAAAATCCCTACTAAACTACAATTTTTGTCTCCCCCCCACCAACTACAATTTTTGTCTAAAATCCCTCCTAAACTACATGTCTAAGACCCCCCCCCAACTACAATTTATGTCTAAATCCCCCCCTACACTACAATTTTTGTGAAATCTCCCCAATCCTAATTTCTGCCTAAAATCCCTCCTAAACTAAATTTTTGTCTAAAACCCCCCTACCAACTACAATTTTTTGTCTACAACTAAACCCACATTGTTTTTGCCTAAAATCCCTCCTAAACTACAATTTTTGTGTCGCACAACTACAATTTTTGTCTAAAATCCCTACCAAACTACAATTTTTATCTCCCCCCCTCCCATCTACAGTTTTTGTCTAAAATCCCTAATAAACTACATGTCTTACCCCCCCCAACTACAATTTATGTCTAAATCACCCCTACACTACAATTTTTGTGAAATCCCCCAATTGCAAATTTCTGCCTAAAATCCCTCCTAAACTACAATTTTTGTGTCAAACTACAATTTTTGTATAAAATCCCTACTAAACCACAAATTTTTGTCTCCCCCACAACAACTACCATTTTTGTCTAAAATCCCTCCTAAACTACAATTTTTGGGTCCCCCCCCTCATATACAGTTTTTGTCTAAAATCCCTCCTAAACTATAATTTTTGTCTAAAATATCGACTAAACTACAAATTTTTGTCTCCCCCCAACAACTATAATTTTTGTCTATAAACCCTCCCAAACTACAATTTTTGGGTCCCCCCCCCCTACACTACAATTTTTGTGAAATCCCAAAATTGCAATTTTGTCTAAAATCCCTCCTAAACTAGAATTTTTGTGTGTCCCCTCCCCCAAACTAAAATTTTTGTCTAAAATCCCTACTAAACCACAATTTTTGGGTCCCCCCCCCCATTCACAGTTTTTGTCTAAAATCCCTCCTAAACTATAATTTTTGTCTAAAATCCCTACTAAACTACAAATTTTGTCTCCCCCCCCCAACAACAACAATTTTTGTCTAAAATCCCTCCTAAACTACATGTCTAAGACCCCCCCCCCAACACAATTTATGTCTAAGTCCCCCCCTACACTACAATTTTTGTGAAGTCCCCCAATCCTAATTTCTGCCTAAAATACCTCCTAAACTACATGTCTACCCCCCCCCCTACTACAAAAAATGCCTAAATCCCTCCCTACACTACAATTTTTGTAAAATCCCCCAATCTCAATTTTGCCTAAAATCCCTCCTAAACTAGAATTTTTGTGTGTCCCCTTCCAAACTACAATTTTTGTCTAAAATCCCTACTAAACCACAATTTTTGCCTCCCCCCAACAACTACAAATTTTGTCTAAAATCCCTCCTAAACTACAATTTTTGGGTCCCCCCCCCCTTTTACAGTTTTTGTCTAAAATCCCTCCTAAACTATAATTTCTGCCTAAAATCCCTCCTAAACTACATGTCAAACCCCCCCCCCTACTACATTTTATGTCTAAATCCCCCCCTACACTACAATTTTTGTGAAATCCCCCAATTGCAATTTTGCCTAAAATCACTCCTAAACTAGAATTTTTGTGTGTGCCCTCCCCCAAACTAAAATTTTTGTCTAAAATCCCTCCTAAACTATAATTTTTGTATAAAATCCCTACTAAACTACAAATTTTGTCTCCCCCCCCCCACCAACAACAATTTTTGTCTAAAATCCCTCCTAAACTACATGTCTAAGACCCCCCCCCAACACAATTTATGTCTAAATCCCCCCCTACACTACAATTTTTGTGAAGTCCCCCAATACTAATTTCTGCCTAAAATACCTCCTAAACTACATGTCTAACCAACCCCCCCCCACTACAAATATTGTCTAAATCCCCCCCTACACTACAATTTTTGTGAAATCCCCCAATCGCAATTTTGCCTAAAATCCCTCCTAAACTAGGATTTTTGTGTGTCCCCTTCCAAACTACAATTTTTGTCTAAAATCCCTACTAAACCACAATTTTTGCCTCCCCCCCAACAACTACAATTTTTGTCTGAAATCCCTCCTAAACTACATTTTTGGGTCCCCCTCCTTTTACAGTTTTTGTCTAAAATCCCTCCTAAACTATAATTTTTGTCTTCAATCCCTACAAAACTACAAATTTTGTCTCCCCCCACCACCAGCCAACTACACATTTTTCTAAAATCCCTCCTAAACTACATGTCTAAGACAAACACAAATTATGTCTAAAACCCCCCCTACACTACAATTTTTGTGAAATCCCTCAATTGCAATTTTGCCTAACATCCCTCCTAAACTACATGTCTAACCCCCCCCCCTACTACAATTTATGTCTAAATCCCCCCCTACACTACAATTTTTGTGAAATCCACCAATTGCAATTTTGCCTAAAATCCCTCCTAAACTAGAATTTTTGTCCCCCCCCCCAAACTACAATTTTTGTCTAAAATCCCTACTAAACCACAATTTTTTTCTCCCCCCAACAACTAGAATTTTTGTCTAAAATCCCTACTAAATTACAAATTTTGTCTCCCCCCTCCCACCAACTACAATTTTTGTCTAAAATCCCTCCTAAACTACATGTCTAAGACCCCCCCCCCAACACAATTTATGTCTAAATCCACCCTACACTACAATTTTTGTGAAATCCCCCAATCCTAATTTCTGCCTAAAATCCCTCCTAAACTACATGTCTAACCCCCCTCCCCAACTACAATTTATGTCTAAATCCCCCCCCTACACTACAATTTTTGTGAAATCCCCCCAATTGCAATTTTGCCTAAAATCCCTCCTAAACTAGAATTTTTGTGTCCCCCCCCCCAAACTACAATTTTTGTATAAAATCTCTACTAAACCACAATTTTTGTCTCCCCCCAACAACTACAATTTTTGTCTAAAAACCCTCCTAAACTACAATTTTTGGGTCCCCCCCCCTACACTACAATTTTTGTGAATTCCCAAATTGCAATTTTGCCTAAAATCCCTCCTAAACTAGAATTTTTTTGTGTAACCCCCCACACAATTTTTGTCTCCCCCCAACAACTACAATTTTTGTCTATAAACCCTCCTAAACTACAATTTTTGGGTCCCCCCCCCCTACACTACAATTTTTGTGAAATCCCCCAATCGCAATTTTGCCTAAAATCCCTCCTAAACTAGAATTTTTGTGTGTCCCCTTCCAAACTACAATTTTTGTCTAAAATCCCTACTAAACCACAATTTTTGCCTCCCCCCAACAACTACAATTTTTGTCTGAAATCCCTCCTAAACTACAATTTTTGGGTCCCCCCCCTTTTACAGTTTTTGTCTAAAATCCCTCCTAAACTATAATTTTTGTCTTAAATCCCTACTAAACTACAAATTTTGTCTCCCCCCCACCACCAGCCAACTACACATTTTTCTAAAATCCCTCCTAAACTACATGTCTAAGACCCCCCCCCCAAACACAAATTATGTCTAAAACCCCCCCTACACTACAATTTTTGTGAAATCCCTCAATTGCAATTTTGCCTAACATCCCTCCTAAACTACATGTCTACCCCCCCCCCTACTACAATTTATGTCTAAATCCCCCCATACACTACAATTTTTGTGAAATCCCCCAATTGCAATTTTGCCTAAAATCCCTCCTAAACTAGAATTTTTGTCAAACTACAATTTTTGTCTAAAATCCCTACTAAACCACAATTTTTTTCTCCCCCCAACAACTAGAATTTTTGTCTAAAATCCCTACTAAATTACAAATTTTGTCTCCCCCCTCCCACCAACTACAATTTTTGTCTAAAATCCCTCCTAAACTACATGTCTAAGACCCCCCCCCCAACACAATTTATGTCTAAATCCACCCTACACTACAATTTTTGTGAAATCCCCCAATCCTAATTTCTGCCTAAAATCCCTCCTAAACTACATGTCTAACCCCCCTCCCCAACTACAATTTATGTCTAAATCCCCCCCCTACACTACAATTTTTGTGAAATCCCCCCAATTGCAATTTTGCCTAAAATCCCTCCTAAACTAGAATTTTTGTGTCCCCCCCCCCAAACTACAATTTTTGTATAAAATCTCTACTAAACCACAATTTTTGTCTCCCCCCAACAACTACAATTTTTGTCTAAAAACCCTCCTAAACTACAATTTTTGGGTCCCCCCCCCCTACACTACAATTTTTGTGAATTCCCAAATTGCAATTTTGCCTAAAATCCCTCCTAAACTAGAATTTTTTTGTGTAACCCCCCACACAATTTTTGTCTCCCCCCAACAACTACAATTTTTGTCTATAAACCCTCCTAAACTACAATTTTTGGGTCCCCCCCCCCTACACTACAATTTTTGTGAAATCCCCCAATTGCAATTTTGTCTAAAATCCCTCCTAAACTAGAATTTTTGTGTGTCCCCTCCCCCAAACTAAAATTTTTGTCTAAAATCCCTACTAAACCACAATTTTTGTCTCCCCCCAACAACTACAATTTTTGTCTAAAATCCCTCCTAAACTACATTTTTGTCAACTACAATTTTTGTCTAAATCCCTCCTAAACTACATTTTGTCCCCCACCCCCCAACTACAATTTTGCCTAAAATCCCTCCTAAACTACATGTTGTCCCCCACCCCCCCAAACTACAAATTTTGTCTAAAATCCCCCTACACTACAATTTTTGTAAATCCCCCAATGCAATTTTGCCTAAAATCCCTCCTAAACTACAATTTTGTCTCCCCCCCCCACAACTACAATTTTTGTCTAAAATCCCTCCTAAACTACAATTTTTGTCAACTACAATTTTTGTCTAAAATCCCTCCTAAACTCACAATTTTTGTCTCCCCCCTAAACTAAATTTTTGTCTAAATCCCTACTAAACTACAAATTTTGTCTCCCCCCCACCACCAACTACAATTTTTGTCTAAAATCCCTCCTAAACTACATGTCTAAGACCCCCCCCCAAACACAATTATGTCTAAAACCCCCCCCTACACTACAATTTTTGTGAAATCCCCCAATTGCAATTTTGCCTAAAATCCCTCCTAAACTACATGTCTACTACTACAATTTATGTCTAAATCCCCCCCTACACTACAATTTTTGTGAAATCCCCCAATTGCAATTTTGCCTAAAATCCCTCCTAAACTAGAATTTTTGTCCCCCCCCCCAAACTACAATTTTTGTCTAAAATCCCTACTAAACCACAATTTTTGTCTCCCCCCCTCACCAACAACAATTTTTGTCTAAAATCCCTCCTAAACTACATGTCTAAGACCCCCCCCCCAACACAATTTATGTCTAAATCCCCCCCTACACTACAATTTTTGTGAAATCCCCCAATCCTAATTTCTGCCTAAAATCCCTCCTAAACTACATGTCTAACTACTACAATTTATGTCTAAATCCCCCCCCTACACTACAATTTTTGTGAAATCCCCCCAATTGCAATTTTGCCTAAAATCCCTCCTAAACTAGAATTTTTGTGTCAAACTACAATTTTTGTCTAAAATCCCTACTAAACCACAATTTTTGTCTCCCCCCAACAACTACAATTTTTGTCTAAAAACCCTCCTAAACTACAATTTTTGGGTCCCCCCCCCTACACTACAATTTTTGTGAAATCCCCCAATTGCAATTTTGTCTAAAATCCCTCCTAAACTAGAATTTTTGTGTGTCCCCTCCCCCAAACTAAAATTTTTGTCTAAAATCCCTACTAAACCACAATTTTTGTCTCCCCCCAACAACTAGAATTTTTGTCTAAAATCCCTACTAAACTACAAATTTTGTCTCCCCCCCCCCACCAACTACAATTTTTGTCTAAAATCCCTCCTAAACTACATGTCTAAGACCCCCCCCCCAACACAATTTTTGTCTAAAATCCCCCCTAAACTACATTTTTGGGTCCCCCCACCTAATTTCTGCCTAAAATCCCTCCTAAACTACATGTCTAACACTACAATTTATGTCTAAATCCCCCCCTACACTACAATTTTTGTGAAATCCCCCCAATTGCAATTTTGCCTAAAATCCCTCCTAAACTAGAATTTTGTGTCCCCCCCCCCAAACTACAATTTTTGTCTAAAATCCCTACTAAACCACAATTTTTGTCTCCCCCCAACAACTAAATTTTGTCTAAAATCCCTCCTAAACTACAAATTTTGTCTCACAACTACAATTTTTGTCTAAAATCCCTCCTAAACTACATTTCTAAGACCCCCCCCCAACACAATTTTTGTCTAAAATCCCTCCTAAACTACAATTTTTGGGTCCCCCCCCCCATCACATTTTTGTCTAAAATCCCTCCTAAACTATAATTTTTGTCTAAAATCCCTACTAAACTACAAATTTTGTCTCCCCCCCCCACCAACTACAATTTTTGTCTAAAATCCCTCCTAAACTACATGTCTAAGACCCCCCCCCCAACACAATTTATGTCTAAATCCCCCCCTACACTACAATTTTTGTGAAATCCCCCAATCCTAATTTCTGCCTAAAATCCCTCCTAAACTACATGTCTAACTACTACAATTTATGTCTAAATCCCCCCCTACACTACAATTTTTGTGAAATCCCCCAATTGCAATTTTGCCTAAAATCCCTCCTAAACTAGAATTTTTGTGTCCCCCCCCAAACTACAATTTTTGTCTAAAATCCCTACTAAACCACAATTTTTGTCTCCCCCCCAACAACTACAATTTTTGTCTAAAATCCCTCCTAAACTACAATTTTTGTGTGTCCTCCCCCCAACTACAATTTTTGTCTAAAATCCCTCCTAAACTATAATTTTTGTCTCAATCCCTCCAAACTACAATTTTTGTCTCCCCCCACCACCACTACACATTTTTGTCTAAAATCCCTCCTAAACTACAATTCTTTGCGCCAAAACTACAATTTTGTCTAAAAATCCCTCCTAAACTACAATTTTTGTGAAATCCCCTCCAATTGCAATTTTGCCTAAATCCCTCCTAAACTACATGTCTACCCCCCCCCCTACTACAATTTATGTCTAAATCCCCCCCTACACTACAATTTTTGTGAAATCCCCCAATTGCAATTTTGCCTAAAATCCCTCCTAAACTAGAATTTTTGTCAAACTACAATTTTTGTCTAAAATCCCTACTAAACCACAATTTTTGTCTCCCCCCAACAACTAGAATTTTTGTCTAAAATCCCTACTAAATTACAAATTTTGTCTCCCCCCTCCCACCAACTACAATTTTTGTCTAAAATCCCTCCTAAACTACATGTCTAAGACCCCCCCCCAACACAATTTATGTCTAAATCCACCCTACACTACAATTTTTGTGAAATCCCCCAATCCTAATTTCTGCCTAAAATCCCTCCTAAACTACATGTCTAACCCCCCCTCCCCAACTACAATTTATGTCTAAATCCCCCCCTACACTACAATTTTTGTGAAATCCCCCCAATTGCAATTTTGCCTAAAATCCCTCCTAAACTAGAATTTTTGTGTCCCCCCCCCCAAACTACAATTTTTGTATAAAATCTCTACTAAACCACAATTTTGTCTCCCCCCAACAACTACAATTTTTGTCTAAAAACCCTCCTAAACTACAATTTTTGGGTCCCCCCCCCTACACTACAATTTTTGTGAATTCCCAAATTGCAATTTTGCCTAAAATCCCTCCTAAACTAGAATTTTTTTGTGTAACCCCCCCACACAATTTTTGTCTCCCCCCAACAACTACAATTTTTGTCTATAAACCCTCCTAAACTACAATTTTTGGGTCCCCCCCCCCTACACTACAATTTTTGTGAAATCCCCCAATTGCAATTTTGTCTAAAATCCCTCCTAAACTAGAATTTTTGTGTGTCCCCTTCCAAACTACAATTTTTGTCTAAAATCCCTACTAAACCACAATTTTTGCCTCCCCCCAACAACTACAATTTTTGTCTGAAATCCCTCCTAAACTACATTTTTGGGTCCCCCCTCCTTTTACAGTTTTTGTCTAAAATCCCTCCTAAACTATAATTTTTGTCTTCAAATCCCTACAAAACTACAAATTTTGTCTCCCCCCACCACCAGCCAACTACACATTTTTGCTAAAATCCCTCCTAAACTACATGTCTAAGACAAACACAAATTATGTCTAAAACCCCCCCTACACTACAATTTTTGTGAAATCCCTCAATTGCAATTTTGCCTAACATCCCTCCTAAACTACATGTCTACTACTACAATTTATGTCTAAATCCCCCCATACACTACAATTTTTGTGAAATCCCCCAATTGCAATTTTGCCTAAAATCCCTCCTAAACTAGAATTTTTGTCAAACTACAATTTTTGTCTAAAATCCCTACTAAACCACAATTTTTGTCTCCCCCCAACAACTAGAATTTTTGTCTAAAATCCCTACTAAATTACAAATTTTGTCTCCCCCCTCCCACCAACTACAATTTTTGTCTAAAATCCCTCCTAAACTACATGTCTAAGACCCCCCCCCCAACACAATTTATGTCTAAATCCACCCTACACTACAATTTTTGTGAAATCCCCCAATCCTAATTTCTGCCTAAAATCCCTCCTAAACTACATGTCTAACCCCCCTCCCCAACTACAATTTATGTCTAAATCCCCCCCTACACTACAATTTTTGTGAAATCCCCCCAATTGCAATTTTGCCTAAATCCCTCCTAAACTAGAATTTTTGTGTCCCCCCCCCCAAACTACAATTTTTGTATAAAATCTCTACTAAACCACAATTTGTCTCCCCCCAACAACTACAATTTTTGTCTAAAAAACCCTCCTAAACTACAATTTTTGGGTCCCCCCCCCCTACACTACAATTTTTGTGAATTCCCAAATTGCAATTTTGCCTAAAATCCCTCCTAAACTAGAATTTTTTTGTGTAACCCCCCACACAATTTTTGTCTCCCCCCAACAACTACAATTTTTGTCTATAAACCCTCCTAAACTACAATTTTTGTGAAATCCCCCAATTGCAATTTTGTCTAAAATCCCTCCTAAACTAGAATTTTGTGTGTCCCCTCCCCAAACTACAATTTTTGTCTAAAATCCCTACTAAACCACAATTTTTGCCTCCCCCCAACAACTACAATTTTTGTCTGAATCCCTCCTAAACTACATTTTTGGGTCCCCCTCCTTTTACAGTTTTTGTCTAAAATCCCTCCTAAACTATAATTTTTGTCTAAATCCCTACAAAACTACAAATTTTGTCTCCCCCCACCACCAGCCAACTACACATTTTTCTAAAATCCCTCCTAAACTACATGTCTAAGACAAACACAAATTTATGTCTAAAACCCCCCCCCTACACTACAATTTTTGTGAAATCCCTCAATTGCAATTTTGCCTAACATCCCTCCTAAACTACATGTCTACCCCCCCCCCTACTACAATTTATGTCTAAATCCCCCCCTACACTACAATTTTTTGTGAAATCCCCCAATTGCAATTTTGCCTAAAATCCCTCCTAAACTAGAATTTTTGTCTAAAATCCCTACTAAACCACAATTTTTGTCTCCCCCCAACAACTAGAATTTTTGTCTAAAATCCCTACTAAACTACAAATTTTGTCTCCCCCCCCCACCAACTACAATTTTTGTCTAAAATCCCTCCTAAACTACATGTCTAAGACCCCCCCCCCAACACAATTTATGTCTAAATCCCCCCCTACACTACAATTTTTGTGAAATCCCCCAATCCTAATTTCTGCCTAAAATCCCTCCTAAACTACATGTCTAACCCCCCTCCCCAACTACAATTTATGTCTAAATCCCCCCCTACACTACAATTTTTGTGAAATCCCCCCAATTGCAATTTTGCCTAAAATCCCTCCTAAACTAGAATTTTTGTGTCAAACTACAATTTTTGTATAAAATCTCTACTAAACCACAATTTTTGTCTCCCCCCAACAACAATTTTTGTCTAAAAACCCTCCTAAACTACAATTTTTGGGTCTACACTACAATTTTTGTGAATTCCCAAATTGCAATTTTGCCTAAAATCCCTCCTAAACTAGAATTTTTTGTGTAACCCCCCCACACAATTTTGTCTCCCCCCAACAACTACAATTTTTGTCTATAAACCCTCCTAAACTACAATTTTTGGGTCCCCCCCCCCTACACTACAATTTTTGTGAAATCCCCCAATTGCAATTTTGTCTAAAATCCCTCCTAAACTAGAATTTTTGTGTGTCCCCCCCCCCCAAACTACAATTTTTGTCTAAAATCCCTACTAAACCACAATTTTTGTCTCCCCCCAACAACTAGAATTTCTGCCAAAAATCCCTCCTAAACTACATGTCTAACTACTACAATTTATGTCTAAATCCCCCCCTACACTACAATTTTTGTGAAATCCCCCAATTGCAATTTTGCCTAAAATCACTCCTAAACTAGAATTTTTGTGTGTCCCCTCCCCCAAACTAAAATTTTTGTCTAAAATCCCTACTAAACCACAATTTTTGTCTCCCCCCAACAACTAGAATTTTTGTCTAAAATCCCTACTAAACTACAAATTTTGTCTCCCCCCACCAACTACAATTTTTGTCTAAAATCCCTCCTAAACTACATGTCTAAGACCCCCCCCCCAACACAATTTTTGTCTAAAATCCTTCCTAAAATACGATTTTTGGGTCCCCCCCCATTCACAGTTTTTGTCTAAAATCCCTCCTAAACTATAATTTTTGTCTAAAATCCCTACTAAACTACAAATTTTGTCTCCCCCCCCCACCAACAACAATTTTTGTCTAAAATCCCTCCTAAACTACATGTCTAAGACAAACACAATTTATGTCTAAATCCCCCCTACACTACAATTTTTGTGAATCCCCAATCCTATTTCTGCCTAAAATCCCTCCTAAACTA